>ML270578.1:0-19733 GCA_005239495.1 Nicotiana undulata | reverse complement strand
GTGACTGCGTCTAACGTTGAACCCGCTAGACAAGCCAACGTACACAACATTTTGACATCTATAAACAACGTAACAGTATTTAAGGCCATTAACCTTCAAACCTTTACTGGAATATCCCGAATCATGAACTTTCAACTTTTACTGAAACACCCCAAATCACTTCAAAAGTTTTACAGCAGAAAATTAGTAATATTTCAAAACGCATAATGAAACGATAAAGACAACAATATCGCAAAATCCCAAAACCGGGGTGTCACAACCTCACGGACTAGCTATAAGAATACCAAATACAAGTATGAAAGGAAATACATTATTGTCTTTAGAACTGAAAGAGAAGTAAGACAATAGGACACAATAGTAGAAGAGACTCCACGGTCCAGCTAGTGGTATACCTTGAAGCTCAATGTGGACTGAAGGTGACTCCCTCAGAGCAGTCCACGGAGTCCAGGAGCGGGATCTGCACAACATAAAGAAGTGCAGTGTAGTATCAGTACAACCGACCCCATGTACTGAGTAAGTGCCGAGCCTAACCTCGGCTGAAGTAGTGACGAGGCTTCTAAAACAGGCAACAAGGATAATACCAGACAAGAGATAAGCAACACGTGAGGGATACGAGAGCAAAAAAAAGGGGAAGCAAGTGTAGTGAAGCAGTCAAATTGACAGGTAGAAGTAAACAAGGGAGGCAATCTAACACAATAGCCAACGAAAACAAGAATAAGCACCAGAAATGTAACAATGGCACGGCATCACCCTTCGTGCTTTTACTCTGTTCCTCACAATGCAATGTAATTAAGTATCATGGCACGACATCACCCTTCGTGCTTTTACTCTCTTCCTCACAATGAAATGTACAGTGTATCATGGCACGACATTAACCTTCATGCTTATAATCAATAAAAGTCATGGCACAACATTAACCTTCGTGCTTGTAATAAATATGAATCGTGGCACGACATCACCCTTCGTGCTTTACACTCTTCCTCACTATGCAATGTAATCAAGTATCATGGCACAGAATCACCCTTCGTGCTTTTACTATCTTCCTCACCAAACAATAACAGATAAAATGGCAAGGAGTACATCATAGTGGAAATAAGCAGTTCAAAACACCCGGCAAGGGGAAAACATCAATTAGTAGCTCAAGAAATGCCCGGCAAGGGTCTCATCTATAACCAATCACCTCAATCACATACTCTACACATGTATTATCATTCTTATCAACACTTCTCAAACTCAACAGCCAATTCTTTCAATCACAAATAAATTACCAAGTAAAGACAATCTCATAATATGCTAAACATGGAAGAAATACTGCAATTTCTATCAAAATAGACTCACGGGCATGCTTGACACACATTGCATAGGTACTCGTCACCTCACCTATGCAATGAACATGATAATCACTTAGCACATAGCAAATAATACCTATTCCCTCACCAAAGTTAGGCAAGACACTTACCTCGGTCCAAAGTATAACAATCAACCCTCTAAGACCGTCTTTCCTTTATAATCCGACTTCGAAACAACAATATCTAGGCATAATTAATTCAATAATATCAACAAAAACTCGATAACACAATCCCATAGCCTAGATATTCAATTTCTAGCATTCTTCCAAAAATACCAAAATTGGACTCGGGCCCGCTTGGTCCAAACTCGAGGTTCGGACCAAAACCCAATCACCCATAACCCCACGAGCTCAAATATATGATTTGCTTTAAGATCCGACCCCAAATTGAGGTTGAATCACCCAATATCCCATAAGCCTTAACTCTACCCAAAACCCTTAATTTTTACTTTGATTTTAGGAATTTAGGCCAAGATTTTCTAGTGATTATGAAAGGAAAGTGGAAGAAATAGAAGTTGAAATCACTTACCCAAAGGTTTATTGAAGGATCCTAGCTTGGGGGTCGACAATGGAGGTTGGAGGAGGAGAAGAAGGCTGCAAGTTATGAAACCCCGTGTAGAGTATTCTGTTTTTAAGACGTAAAAATAACTGGGCGATTTTATTCTCTACGATCGCGGAAGAGGGGCTGCGATCGCAGAGCTTGAAGTTTTGCTACTATGCGATCACAGAACAAGGGGGTGCGATCGCAGAAGGGAGCGGGCCAGGCGTCTGCGATCGCAGACAAAACTATGCGATCACAGAGAGATACTACCCAGCCCCCACCTGACTCCACTGACACACTATGCGATCGCGGAAGACGAGATGCGATCGCATAGTGCAACCCAATTGCCCCTTCACCTAAGCCTATGCGATCGCGAAGAAGGAATGCGATCGCAGAACGTCCGGACTCAATACACTGTGATCGCGGACCCATCCATGCGATCACAGAGAACAACATGCCCTCCCCCACTCTCAACTCTATGCGATCGCAGCTCCACCAATGAGATCGCATAGACTAAGCTACCAGACACCAGAAGCTGCAATTAAACACCATATTGTTTCATGTTTTCACACCCTGTTAGCTACCCGAAACTCACCCGAGCCCTCGGGGCTCAAAACCAAAAACACACACGACTCCCAAAACATCCCACGGACTTATTCCAACTTTTAAATCACCAAAATATCACCAAAAACAAGGAATTAAACCTTAAAACTCATTGAATTTCCTCAAAACTTCCTAAAGCTTAATTTTCCAAATTTTGATCCGAATCACGTCATTTCAAATGCGTTTCACACCAAATTTCGCAGATAGGTCACATAACATATTATAAACCTGTTCCATTCTCCGGAACCATAATACGGGTCCGGTAACACGGTTTTTACATCAAAGTTCATTTTCAAAAACCTTTATTACTTTCGGAAAATAATTTTCTTTAAAAATTCATTTCTCGGGCTTGGGACCTCGGAATTCGATTCCGGGCTTACGCTCAAATCCCATATTTTCCTACGGACCCTCCGGGATCGTCAAATCACGGGTCAGGGTTTGTTTACCAAAAATGTTGACCAAAGTCAACTTTATTCATTTAAATATAATAAATTTCCATTTTCATCAACTTTCAGCATAAAGACTTCCCGGCTACACGCCCGGGCTGTGCACGCATATCGAGGTGAGATTAACGGAGGCTTTCGGGGCCTCGGAACACAGATTTAACTAGAATTACTTAGGATGACCTTTTGGGTCATCACATTCAAGCTCCAAACCAATGTGTTTCTTATTACTTCAGTTTGTCATATTCATGATCTTCTTCTATATGTGTTTCTGCTGTTCAACATATGATTAATCTCTTGTTTTTCTCTATTGGTACTTACCACGCCTTGAGTCTATAGGACTCATATGCTTTGGCTGAGTTAATAATGTTTATATGTTCAGCCTATTCCTATATGCATCTATTAGGCTGTTCAACATCCTGTTTAGTTTCACTTATCTGTCCCCCTGATCCCCTGAACCTCTCTGATTTCTGCAACTATGTTCAAGTCAGGTTTTATCAAATCTCTGTATCTTCTCCTGCCTATTATGTGACTTATTTTTCCCCAATGCCCATTGTCTTTGATTGCTTGATTAGTCTATTACTTCTCTGACCTTACTACTATTTTCAAAAGCTTTTCTTTTTTTAAAATAATTCTTGAGTTGTAGAGTTTTTCAACTGAACTCTTTTCCAAAACCTCTGTTCCTCTTTTAAACTCACTCCTAGCACTTCACACTATTCCTAGAAACTTAAGTTCCACCCCCTCAGTGTAAGCTTAAGGAACCTCTTGAGTTCCCTCTGAATTTTGACGCACTGAGATTAGTGATTCCACACTGCACATGCTCAATATTGGCAATGTATCTGGGTGCTGGTATTGGCCAGGGACCCACGAGGCCCTAGGGAGCTTTGCCGTACCCAGACCATGTAAGGCTGTGAAACTCGAAAGGATTGAGGTTGGGAGATATGGGCCTGATTGAAGGCTCCCTATAGAATTAGCTTCTTATTTTTCTTTAAGCGATGTAATTTATTATTCTTGGTTTGTAATGATTTGTAATGAATAATTGGGGCTAGATAGTGGATATGGGAGGGGGTTATGCATGTTTAGTATAGTAACGGGTAGAAGTCATGACCAGAGGTTTACTTCCCTATGTGTGCAATAGGCATCCTGTTTAGGACATGCATCTCATGCATTCGAAATGATGCTTAGGTTTTTATTTCAGTATATATATATATATATTATATTCATGACATCTCACAAACCCTGCTCACCGTTAACAACTATGATAAAGTAATGAAATTTCCATAATGTTACTACTGCTACATTCTCATCAGTACTACATTTAGAAACCATGTTTTAGGTATCCATGTGAGCATTAGATATCATGTTCTCTAGGACTCTGCGTTCAGCATGTCTGTATTCAACTATACTCTGTCAAACACCTAGTCATTACGTATTTAATCTAATAATCTCGCTAAAATGTGAGTAAGTAGTTTGAAACGTTTCTGCAAATGTATCACCCTGCACGTCTTTAAAATCAAGGCTAAAATCTGCATGTTCACCCTTTAAAATGAATAGGCAGTGTATAGGCCCGCCTAGGAAAACCTTAGGCCTAATATGCACTAAAAACAATTAATCGTTTTTGCACTTGGCTGATATTAGAACTAATTAGTCCCTTTTGAAATCCTTGAAATTTTGCCGCCTTCACTCTTTTTTTCCCTTTTTGAAATTCACTTTATTTTTCCTAAAACTCCTGCTCTATTTTCAAATCACTGATCATGCATTCACTTCCTCTTTGCTAATGTTTATTAGACTCCTGTTCCGAGTGTTTCTTTGAACTACTGGATTTTAGAATGAGTTCTCTCCTTGTCCTGTTTTAAAATTATTGGGTTCTGAAATTATGCACTCATTCTCTTTTGCTAAAACTCTTTTAAACTACTGGTTCTTGTCCTATCATGAATTATTAGATTTCAAAGTAAGTCACTCCCGTTTGAAATTACTCCGCTTTATTTAAAATCTTGCTTTACTTCTGACTACTGATTTTCTAAAAATTATTCGTCTCTTTTATCAAAGACTTCTAAACTACTACGCATATTTCATTTCCTGGTATTGTTTTAACTTATTGGATTTTAATCAATCACTCTTCTCAAAACTATTCTGTCCCCTGCTTTATTACTGAGTTTCAAGAAACCCAAAACTTCTGAAACCTACTGTTTTCCAACTTAGAACTCCTGTTTTAAATCCTGATTTTGGGACTTTGGTTGTGTTTGAGACGTGCTATCTATGTGTTTACATGTGGAGGGATCTGTGAGCCTCTTAGCTGCCCATTATGTGTTCCCCATATCTTTAGTCCTATTTGTTTTACATGTCGTTTAGAATTTTATCCTTGTAAACCTAGGGGTTCAACCTAGTACTCACCTTGTAGGATTAGTAGTCCTAAATACCCTCCAGGACTTATAGAATGGGACGGGTAATAGCACGCAATAATCTTCGTGACCGACACACGCGTTTTAAATACCTTAACGGGGTGGGAAGGGTGGGATATGGATATGATGACCGGTGCACTAATACCACGTGTAGCCCCTCTTCGAGGCGTGACATACCGGGTATTGCATTGATGTGATCCATATTGATTTAAAACCTAGGACATTTTTATTCAAATGATTTTACTTTGCTATTCTTTAAATTTCTTTTAATAATTTCAGTATTTACTTGAAATCCCCTCTTACGTGAGCCTTGCCTGTTTACTGTCCAAATTCAAAAAACTACTTGGCTGGGACCCACAGTTTTGGATCTTGAGGGGTGCCTAACACCTTCCCCTTGGGATAACTTCAAGCTCTTACCCAATCTCTGGTAATGCAAACTAGTTTATGAGTTAATTATTCTAGGTGCCCTAACGCACCATAAAATTGTTAGCTGGCGACTCTTCCTTAAAACATTTTCCTTTAAGGAGTTGTCCAGAATGTCATGAAACCCGATCTCCGCGTACCTAACCCGTGCGAGGAAAAAAAAGGGGGGCGTGACAGCATGGCGACTCTGCTGGGGACCTTCCATAGGCTTATACCATTACAAGGTCCTTTGTGAATTTGGACCCTTAATTTTTATTTAAATGCTTACACCTTTTCCTATTCCCCGTTATATGCTGTTAACTGTTTCATTTTTTCTAGTATTTATTTCACCAGAACGAACTTGACATATCTTCATGTTTTCTTTGTAACCGTTTTCCATTGTAACTGTTGTATTCCCTTTCTTTACCGCTTTCCTCAACGTGAAAATACATGCCTATTTGTTTAAATGATATTTATTGCATATCATGCTCCGCATTCATATTCCACTCGTGCCAAACAAAAATCCTATAGCAACTCTTACAATGAGTGGTTGCGCTATTCCAATATTACTACCCCCTAAATTCGAAAAGGCATATTTGCGGTAAATCTAGTCGATCAGCGGTGCAGTTGACAGTTACGTGCCTTCCCTCTTGAGTTGTCCGCTCAAGGGTAGCGGTCTAAAACCCCATAGAAACCCTACTCTATTGTAATGTTGCATGCATCATGGTCAAACCTAGCCAGGCTAATGTGTTGTCTGCACCATAGCCTTTAAGATAGCCTTGTCCAAAGTCCATTGGGTTTCCCTGGAACCCAAACGGAAACCTTCACGTTCTGTGCATTTATTTGGGTAACTAAATGCTCTTTGCTAATTATTGATGTTAAATAGTCGATTCCGGTGGGGGTAAGGGTATAAACCTTTTTGTTTTGCAGAAATGAGGCACGAAATCCCCAGATTCGGCATGGTCGCCAATATCCACACCAAATTGTTAAACTGGTGGGAAGATCTTCACTCTAGCGAAAAAACACTCGTAAGGAAACACTTGGGAAACCTGCCCTCTCTTTTGGATATTCATCCTAACAAAATGATGATAGAGGCTTTTACCTTATTCTGGGATTGCGATCGGTCGGTATTCCGCTTCGGAAACAATGAAATGACACCGCTGCTAGAAGAAATAGGAGGTTTGGCCGGTTTGTCTTGGGAATCTCTAAGGTTGCTCAAAATGTTGGGACTAAAGAAAAATCCGGACTTGGTATGTTTAAAGGATTCGTACATATCTTTTGATAACTTGTACGAAAGGTTCGGTCATAGCAAATCATACCGCACTTATCAGGATGAGTTCGCCCTCACTTCTCTAGGGCACATCCATCGCCAAGGGTTTGCTTTCATGGCTTGTTTTCTGGGTTTAATGGTGTTCCCGACAAAGAAGGAGAGGATTCACACTAGGTTGGCCATGGTCACTAAGACTTTAATGGAGGGGATCAACGGACAGGACTTCAGCATTGTGCCTATGATCATTGCAGACATATGCCGAGCCTTAGAAAAGTGTCAACGTGGAGCAAGACACTTCGAACGTTGCAACTTATTGCTTCAACTTTGGCTCACTGAACACCTGCAAAGGGGTGACTACCGACAAGACATCCATCGAAGAATCTAGGATGACCATATCGCTTTCCACCACCCAAAGCGAATGAACTATATTCCAGACATGTTCGCTCAGCCAGAAAATGCCGAGGGATGGGTTGAGTTACTGGGAAATTTGACCGAGGACCAGATTCAGTGGATGTTTGAATGGTTCCCAACAGACGAATTTATCATCCGATCCCAAGACGCTTCATTTCTGATATTGATTGGTCTGAGGGGAACATACCCTTACGTCCCTCTCCGAGTTATGAGGCAAGAAGGAAGGAGGCAGGTTATACCTAGGGTTGAGAAGATGAGACATCTTTGAGCAGACTTCCAGGATGACGACAGCCCTCACAAGTGCCAAGCCCAGCATTTTTGGCACTGCAAGATTGTACTTGAGAAAGACACCATCGAGCCAGACAGGTATCATGCCGGTTGTACTCCTTTCTATCTATGCTGGTTAGAAAAAGATATGGAGGGCCAATTCGAGCCAGGATTCGCTCAGGGTCACCGGGTCATATATGAGAAGGCCGAAGCGCAAGTTAAATTCAACAGTCTACGCAAGAGGCTCCGTGAATGTGTGGATAATAATCACCAGATACACGAGTCCAGCAGAAAGCTGATTGAGCAATTGAAGGATATGGCTATCAGCTCCAACAAGAGGCTAGGGTACTTGGAGCGAGGTATAAAAGCTGGAGGAAAAGTTCATCAAGAGGATGAAGGACTGCAAAAAGGCTGAAGGAGCCGAAGAAGGATATCTAGCCAGGACCTACTTGCTGCTGGGACTTCGTGAGTTGGGAAAGCTGATCGAAGGGAGCAGGAATGCCGAATCTGGGGAAGGTCTTTCTGGGACCAGTTAGATATGGGTGTCTTTTATTTTATCTCTTTTGATGTATACGGCCATTGGCCATTAGTGACTTTTTATTTTTTCGCATATTTAGAGTCGTTTCTATCATCAATAAAATGAGGAAATAAGCATTTCAAGTTCTCCAAATTAATTTGTCGCTAGGCCTACCTTGGGCATAAAGAGGTTCCCCAACTTAGGATGCGTTTTACATTTTCGCGTTACGTGTTTAAATTACCGCAATATGTTTTATACTCCTCACTGACTTCGTTACCTTTTGTTATTTATTATTCCCCTCCCCAAAGGTTAGTTTGTGCATTCTGGCATCATCAGCCTATCACACAAGATATAAGGGCCCTTTTCCTAGTCCTCCCATGGGCAAAGACAAAGGCAAAAGTAAGATGGAAGAATCCAGCGGTGCCAGATAAGAGAATAGGGTTGAACGGGTAGAGGCCACTGACGGCCGGGGTATTCAGGTCCTAAATGAAAACATGTCACCACTGGAACAGAAACTGCTGAAATTCTGAGAAGAACTTAATCGACATAACAAAGCATTGCACATCACCGTGCAATGCGAAGATTATTTCATAACCAGGATTCTTGTCGACGGAGGGTCCAGTCTTAACATATGTTCGATGATAACACTCAAGAAGTTTAGTAAGGGACTACATGAGATAAGGGATGGAGCAATCAACGTGAAGGCCTTTGACGGTTCTCAAAGGTCTACCATTGGAGAGATCAGTCTATGTCTGCAGATGGGACCGACTTGGTTCGAGGTGGACTTTCAGGTGATAGATGTGCCGACATCTTACATTCTGCTGTTAGGACGACCCTGGATCCATGCTGCTGGGGCTGTAGCATCAACACTGCATCAGGCGGTAAAATTCGAGTGGAACCATCAAGAGGTGATCATCCAAGGCGACGGTAGAAACCCTATTTACAATCGCCAGACTATCTCTGTAGTTGATGGAAAGAGAAAACTGGGTGGAGGAACTTATCACCATATCGAGCGGGTCAATGCTGTCAACAAGGAAAAATGGTGGGATAGCAAGATCTAGAGTATCTTAAATTGGGGAGGATACGAGCCAGTCAAAGGGCTTGGTAAGAACCTCTAAGGGATCACGAAACCCATCAAGCTCAAGAAACATGGTACCACTTTCGGCCTGGGGTATGAGTATACATGGGAAGAATTCAAAAACTGGTCTCCCCCATGGAGCGGTAACTATTACCCCTTGGAGCAGCCAATACCTCATTTGGAGCAGACTTTCCAGCAGGCTGATATAATCTATGGGTCCGACGAAGAAGAAGCACTGGCGACAATGAGGGATTTGTTTCTAAACGGCAGGGACATGGATTGCTGTGTTGTTCTCGAGGAGGAGGGGGAGGAAGTCCCTTCCACACAGGCAGTGAGCAGAGACGCGCGTCTCAAGAACTGGTCCATCCGTACGACCAAAGCCCACCGAGCCTCGGGGTAGCAAGGCTAATGAACAAGCACTATTTACTGTTTATTAAATGAATTTCTTTCCTTTTTTGCATTTTTCCATCCTGCAATAAGATCTTCAATGTTCAAAAAAATTATTCGTTTTATCAAAGCATTTACAATCTCCTTATGAATCTCATATTTATTTGCTACTGTTTTCTCCCATTACTTTAACTATATAGCATTACTATTACTTATCTTGATGAATCAATGACTGTGACGTGCAATGAGACAACGCAACAAACAGACATTGATTCAGAGGAAGATGATATACCCGACGAGATTTCCAAGGAAATTGAGAACTTCGAGAACAAACCTAAGTCCAACCTGGACGAGAAGAAAATTATCAATCTGGGGGACTTAGAGAACGTCAAGGAAACACGGATCAATATTCATTTGTCGTCGTCAGAAAAGAAAGAATATAAAGAGTTTCTAAGGGAATATGAGGACATATTCACCTGGTCGTATGATGACATGACTGGTCTAAGTACGTCTATTGTGCCTCACAAACTGCCAACCAATCCAATGTGTCCACCGGTAAAGCAAAAACTCAGAAAGTTCAAACCCGACATGAGTTTGAAAATCAAAGAAAAAGTTACCGAGCAGATCAATTCCAAAGTTCTCCGGGTAGTTGAGTACCCGACATGGTAAGCTAACATTGTACCTGTGCCAAAGAAGGACGGGAAGGTAAGAGTTTGTGTCGACTACCGGGATCTCAACTGGGCCAGTCCGAAAGATGACTTCCCCTTACCGAATATATACATTCTGATTGACAACTGCGCCAAACATGAGTTACAGTCATTCGTAGATTGCTTCGCTGGTTATCATCAAATTTGGATGGACGAAGAGGATGTTGAGAAAACGGCATTCATTACGCCGTGGGGAGGATACTGTTACAAGATGATGCCACTCGGCTTGAAGAATGCAGGGGCCACCTACATGAGGGCTATGACTACTATATTCAATGACATGATTCACAAAGAGATTTAGGTGTGTGTGGACGACGTTATTATCAAATCAAAGAAAGCTACTGATCACAAGGAAGATTTGAGGAAGTTCTTCAACAGGCTAAGAAAATACAATCTGAAACTGAACCTTGCAAAGTGTGCATTCGGGGTTCCTGCTGGGAAATTACTGGGGGTTCATTGTAAGCCGCCGGGACATCCAAAGTCAAGGCCATTCAGGAATTGCCACCGCCGAAGAACAAGAAGGATGTTATGAGTTTCCTGGGGAGACTTAATTACATCAGTCGATTCATACCACAATCCACAGTCATTTGTGAACCAATTTTCAAGATGCTAAATAAGGATGCCACAACCAAGTGGACCAAAGATTGTCAAAAAGCCTTCGACAGAATCAAGGAGTACCTCTCAACACCACCAGTCCTGGTACCACCTGAGCCAGGCAGACCTCTGTTACTCTACCTTGCAATGTTAGACGGAGCTTTCGGTTGCATTCTTGGGCAACATGATGAAACAGGAAGGAAGGAGCAAGAAATCTACTACCTCAGCAAGAAGTTCACTCCGTATGAGGCCCGATATTCTTTATTAGAGCGCCCTTGCTGTGCTTTGACTTGGGTTGCCCAGAAGCTAAGGCATTACTTCTGTGCCTACACCACATACCTCATATCTAGGATGGATCCACTAAAGTACATCTTTCAGAAGACCATGCCCACTGGCAAGCTAGCCAAGTGGCAAATCCTGCTGAGCGAGTTCGACATTATTTACATAACTCAAAAGGCTTTCAAAGGACATGCACTAGCAGATCATTTTGCTGAAAATCATGTGGATGGAGAATACGAACCACTGAAAAAGTATTTTCCCGATGAAGAGGTATCATTCGTACGAGAAGACATTGCAGAATCCTACGACGGTTGGAGGATGTTCTTTGATGGAGCAGCAAACTTCAAAGGGGTCGGTATTGGGGCAGTCCAGATATCAGAAACCGATCAGCATTATCCGGTATCCGCAAAACTTAGATTTCCCTGCACCAACAATATGGCTGAATATGAGGCCTGCATCTTAGGGCTCAACATGGCCATCGACATGAATGTTCAGGAGTTGTTAGTGATTGGTGACTCAGACTTACTGGTACACCAGGTACAAGGAGAATGGGCAACCAAGAATTCCAAAATATTTCCATATCTACATCATGTACAGGAGCTGAGAAAGAGATTCACAAAGGTAGAATTTCAGCATGTCCCGAGATTCCAGAATGAGTTCGCCGATGCTTTGGCTACTGTGTCATCCATGATCCAGCATCCAGATAAGAATTTTATTGATCCTATTCCAGTAAAAAACCTACAATCAGCCCGCTTACTGTGACCATGTCGAAGAAGAAGCAGACGGAAATCCCTCGTTTCATGATATCAAGGAGTACTTGGCAAAAGGAGAATACCCAGAGCTTGCAAATACCACTCAGAAACGCACACTTCGGAGATTATCCAACAATTTCTTTCACAGCGGAGGAATCCTGTATAGGAGGACTCCCAATTTGAAACTATTAAGGTGTGTTGACGCAAAGGAAGCATCAAAATTATTGGAGAAAATTCACGCAGGGACCTGCGGCCCACATATGAACGGGTTTATTTTGGCAAAGAAGATACTTCGAGCCGGTTATTTCTGGATGACCATGGAAACGGATTGCATCCGATATGTCCAAAAGTGCCATCGATGTCAGATACATAGGGATATGATAAAGGTACCTACGAGTGAGCTTAATGCAACCAGTTCACCGTGGCCATTCGCCGCTTGGGGCGTGGACGTTATTGAACCAATCGATCCTGCCGCCCCTAACGGACACAGGTTCATTCTGGTTTCCATCGGTTACTTTACCAAATGGGTCGAAGCAGCATCCTACAAAGTGGTTACTAAGAAAGTCATGGCCGATTTCGTCCGCGACCGCATTTTTGTCAGTTCAAAGTTCCAGAATCAGTCATCACCGATAATGGATCTAATCTCAATAGTGACTTGATGAAAGCCATGTGTGAAACATTCAAAATCAAACACAAGAACTCCACAGCTTACAAACCTTAGATGAATGGAGCTGTTGAGTCCGCCAACAAAAACATCAAGAAAATACTGAGGAAAATGATAGAGAAGCATAAGCAATGGAATGAGCAATTATCATTTTCTTTGTTAGGGTATCGCACCACAGTCCGCACGTCAACTGGGGCAACTCCTTACATGTTGGTTAACAGTATAGAGGCTGTTATTCCTGCCGAGGTTGAGATTCCATCTCTGATAATCATACAAGAAGCTGAGCTCAGCGATGTAGAATGGGTAAGGAGCTGTTATGAACAACTAGCCCTCATAGACGGAAAGAGAATGAACGCAGTCTGTCATGGACAAATATATCAGAACATGATGACTAGAGCCTTCAACAAGAGAGTCAAGCCGAGACGATTCACACCGGGGCAGCTGGTGTTAAAGAAAATATTTCCACATCAGGATGAGTCCAAAGGGAAATTTTCTCCCAACTGGAAAGGTCCGTATATGGTTCATAGAGTACTGACAGGAGGAGCACTTATACTCGCAGAAATGGATGGAGAAATTTGGCCAAAAGAAATCAACTCAGATGTAGTCAAGCGCTACTATGTGTAATTCCTTATACTTCTATCAATGTTGTAAATTGAACTACGCCTGACCTGATTCCCCTTTAAGAGGGGATACGTAGGCAGCCCTATGGGTTCGGTCACAGTTTAATAAAAATGTCATTTCCCCCACAAATGGAAACTGGGCAGAATTTTGAAGAGGACCCTCAAAATTCTGAAGCAAGTTTAGCCAATTGCCGCACAAACAACCTCCAGAAGTATTCACCCATCAGACCGGGGCAGAATTTCGAAGAGGACCCTCAAACTTTCGTGGCAGGAAATGTTGCAATCTCTCGAACCACGTCACAGTCGTCGGTTCACCTAAAAATATGTTAAATTATATGCTTATATTGTATTTTTTCAAAATCATGCATACCTATTTTTGTAACAGCTTGTTTAGCAAACGCTACCCCAATGATATATCATGTTCAAGCAAGCAAGCCAAGTAAAGCCAGCGGGAGTACGAACTGACCTTTTCCCCCTTTACAGAACTAAGATTTTTCTTTGGATGCAGGCACAAAGACGGAAAAATCCCTAAACATATCATTATCCCCCGCAGGACGTATATCTCTCAGAGACCCGCCCTCAAAGTCGTCGCACATGCCGACGCTTATTACCATCGCAAAACAACGCTTCATTCGCAACAATCGTATCGCCGCAGTTCATCACCTACTAAGAACTCTTACTGTCATTGTATTCCTTGGATAAGGCTATTATTCTGCCTTCCGAAGTTCTACGCTACCTCCCCTGCACTTTATTTCCTGCATTGCATAAGGCCACCATTTTGCCTTCCGAGGTTCTACGCTACCTCCCCTGCATTTTATTTTCTGCATTGCATAAGGCTATTGTTCTGCCTTTCCAGGTTCTACGCTACCTCCCTCTGCATTTCATTTCATGCATTGCATAAGGCTATTGTTTTGCCTTCCGAGGTTCTACGCTACCTCACTTTACATTTTATTCCTTGCATTGCATAAGGCTATTGTTCCGCCTTCCGAGGTTATATGCTACCTCCCTTTGCATTTTATTCCCTGCATTGCATAAGGCTACCATTCTGCCTTCCGAGGTTCCATGCTACCTCTTATTTACTTTTCAAAGCAACCACTTTTCAGGCCGTTACTTAGTTTTGCTTCCTTTCGGGCTAAGATCTGCCCTTCCTAATTTTGCAAGACTAAGCTCTGTCTTGTTAGCATCATGCTGCCTCATATTTTATGGGCTGGAATATCGCCAACTTGTCCAAGGGCGTCATCGTTTAGAGGAACCATCTTCATGGCCCAAGAACATCATTTCATGGCATGAGGATCTCTTTTATTCAACCTGCATATGATTATTCAAAGGCATAATGGTTCGGAGGCACCATCCGCATGGCCTGAGAACATCATTTCATAGCCTGCGAATCCCGCACCAAGCGATTCATAGCCCAGGACATCCTGGTCCAAGGACATCATCCTCAATTGTCCAAAGACAACATTCATAGTCCAACGGGAACTTGCATCATGTTTGTATTATGCACGATATATGCTTGTTATTTACTTGCAGGTAATTCGGCCGGAACAGCCAACTAGGCAGGAGCGAACCGCTCCAGGTCTCCGATACAATACCGTAAGACCTTCCTACTTTACCTTACCTCGCACCTTGCGTCCGTTCTTGTGAAACATCAGCGGTATATTTCGCTGATGATTCTGGAACTACATATGACCTGATTCCTGTAAAACCAGAGATATGTAGGCAGCTTAGAAGTCAGGGTGCGGCCTAAGTTTACCCCACAGTTACACTCTGGTCAAAATTGGCCATCATATCTTTACCCGACAACTCTTTCATCCTTCCCGGATAAAGAGGGGCAGCTGTTGATACCCAATTTTTCCTCAAATTATTCTCAAACTTGCATACCAGCTTTAAAAATTACTCTTTGTAATAATGAGCATTTTTTCCTATTTTGTATTAAATTATTTTCCTGTTTATTTAATATTTCATATTTAAATATTTCATAAAATATGTTATAAATAATTTCAAAAATATTTCCTAGCTCAGTATGTTATTTGTAATTATTGTTTATCCAGTAAAATTCAATTATTTCACAAATTAGTCAATTGGGTCTTATTTAATTTCAATTACAACAATTTTACAATTATGGCCCAATTGGACATTTTTGCATTTCAATACAAAATTTATGCATTTTTACACCTAATATTAGTTAATTACTGTGATTTTACCTATTTTAACTTGATTTCATTTTATATATAATTATTAGCTATTTTAATCAATTAATTATCTATTTTATTGGGTATTTAACCTTTAGCCACATTTTTTACTCAATCCTTAAACCCAATTACCCAACCCATCAGACCACCAAATGACCCGGCCCAACCCCCAATTAATCTGAGTTGTTGATCAAATGAGATCAACGGCCCATATATGTTCTTACCATAATTAATTCCTAACTACCCCTTCCCCGACCCCTCATTCTTCGAGACCAACTCTCTCTCTATCTCTGGTCTCTCTCTCTCCCTTATCTCTAGAACCTTCCCTATTCCCCCATCTCCGATGAAGATTTGCCTTTCTCCGGCCATCTCCGATCACCATCCTTTCAACCAACAACCTCCATGATGCCTCCTCTCTCCGGTTCACTTCATCTCTGAAGCCTCCAATGGTATCGACCTGTCCAACTCACTACTGGAGCTCCTGCTTGAGTTGTTTCCGGCCTTTCTCCGGTGGGGTTTTGACTCGACTATGCCAGAACCACCATGACCTTTGAGTTTCACGACAGGTTCTCCTATTTTTCTCTTGTTTCTTATGAAACCCTAATTTTTGACCTAAACCTTTTATATCTCTGGTATTTTTAGCGATTTAAGATTATTCCTTTATGTTTTACACTATTCTCAACTCGATCTTTTAAGATCCATCAACTTTAAACGTTTCCTGCTTACTTTTAAAAATTAGGGTTCTCTGAGTTTTTCTATGCTTGTTTTAAACTGATTTCTTCTTTATGACTAAATTATTCTCTGCATATCTCAAATGATTCTATGTTCTTTCCGCTTTCTAACTTGCCTATGTTGAAACCTTAATTTTCCTAGACCTCTATACGTGATTCTGTGTACTGGCATGACTGTTCGTTTCTATTTGCTTGAGTCTCTGCGACTATGTTGTTTGAATAAGTGTTACTGAGCTTCCTTAATCTCACTTATGCTTGTGAGTACTAGGGCTATTCCGACTTGCATCTTTTAACTTGCATGTCTACTATGTCTAAGTACTCCTGTCTATTTATACAATTGTGACTCTTATATGATTATATGCTAGAGGTTTGGTTGACAAACCTTCCTTTTATAGCTATCCAAATTGATTGACTCGTCTGTGGTAATTTATTCTTACTGGTCGTTGCCTTAATTAAAATATTTTGAACCTTGGTCTTGATTGTTTACCCTATTTCTTAGTAAACCTGATTCTTTCCTTGATTGAGTCTTGACTGATCCTTTACCTTGCCTAAATGTGTTACCGTTTGAATTTGAATCCCTTGAATTAAGGGAATGATTGTATTGATTTCTTGGTTAATTAATTCCGAGTCCCCTGTAACTTAACAAACCTGGATTTTTCCTTGTTTAAACCTTGTACTGATATGGCTATATGTCTTTACCATTTCCGAGTTTGAACTCCTTTATTTAAGGGAACCGAGTATTTTTCTTACACTGATTGGATTCTGTATTCTTTTATTACCATGCCCTTGTAATTCTTACTTTATTTTTTTACGACCTGTTTTCAACTATAAATACTCTATGTTTTTCAATAACACAGACACACACACAGACTTGTGTTAAAAACTCTGTCTTCTTACAAAGCTCTTTGCTCTACTACTCTCTTCTTTTGCTCTTGGTTACTGTTAGCCGGCTATAAGCCAAGGCTAAGCATTGTGCTCTTTTGTCTTGCTCTTTCAATTCTGCTTACTCTTTCTCACTGGTATGTTCTAATTAAGATTAAAGCTCCAAACCAATGTGTTTCTTATTGCTTCAGTTTGTGATATTCCTGATGTTCTTCTATTTGTGTTTCTGCTGTTCAACATATGATTAATCTCTTATTTTTCTCTATTGGTACTTACCACGCCTTGTCTCTATAGGACTGATATGCTTTGGATGCGTTAATAATGTTTATATGTTCAACCTATTCCTATATGCATCTATTAAGCTGTTCAACATCCTGTTTAGTTTCACTTATCTGTCCCCCTGATCCCCTGAACCTCTCTGATTTCTGCAACTATGTTCAAGTCAAGTTTTATCAAATCTATGTATCTTCTCCTGCCTATTATGTGACTTATTTGTCCCCAATGCACATTGTCTTTGATTGCTTGATTAGTCTATTACTTCTCTGACCTTACTACTATTTTCAAAAGCTTTTCTTTTTTTAAAATATTCTTGAGTTGTAGAGTTTTTCAACTGAACTCTTTTCCAAAACCTCTGTTCTTCTTTTAAACTTACTCCTAGAATTTCACCTTCCTAGAAACTTAAGTTCCACCCCCTCAGTGTAAGCATTGCTTAGGTAACCTCTTGAGTTCCCTCTGAACTTTGATGTATTGAGATTGGTGATTCCACACTGCACATGCTCAATCTTGGCAATGTATCTCGGTACTGGTATTGGCCTGGGACCCACGAGGCCCAAGGGAGCTTTGCCGCACCCAGACCATGTAAGGCTGTGAAACTCGAAAGGATTGAGGTTGGGAGATATGGGCTTGATTGAAGGCTCCCTATAGAATTAGCTTCTTATTTTTCTTTAAGCGATGTAACTTATTATTCTTGGTTTGTAATGATTTGTAATGAATAATTGGGGTTGGATAGTGGATCTGGGAGGGTTTTATGCCTGTTTAGTATAGTAACGGGTAGGAGTCATGACCATAGGTTTACTTCCCTATGTGTGCAATAGACATCCTATTCATGCTTAGGTTTTTATTTCAGCATATATATATTAGATTCATGACATCTCACAAACCCTGCTCACCGTTAAAAACTCTGATAAAGTAATGAAATTGCCATAATGTTACTACTGCTAATTCTCATCAGTACTACATTTAGCAACCATGTTTTAGGTATCCATGTGAGCATTAGATATCATGTTCTCTAGGACTCTGCGTTCAGCATGTCTATTTTCAACTATACTCTGTCAAACACCTAGTCATTACGTATCTAATCTAATAATCTCGCTAAAATGTGATTAAGTAATTGAAACGTTTCTGCAAATGTATCACCCTGCGCGTCTTTAGAATGAAGGCTAAAATCTGCATGTTCACCCTTTAAAATGAATAGGCAGTGTATACGCCCGCCTAGGCAAACCTTAGGCCTAATATGCACTAAAACCAATTAATCGTTTTTGCACTTGGCTGATATTAAAACTAATTAGTCTCATTTGAAATCCTTGAAATTTTGCCGCCTTCACTCTTTTTTTCCCTTTTTGAAATTCACCTTATTTTTCCTAAAACTCCTGCTCTATTTTAAAATCACTGATCATGCATTCACTTCCTCTTTGCTAATGTTTATTAGACTCCTGTTCCGAGTGTTTCTTTGAACTACTAGATTTTAGAATGAGTTCACTCCTTGTCCTGTTTTAAAATTATTGGGTTCTTGAATTATGCACTCATTCTCTTTTGCTAAAACTCTTTTAAACTACTGGTTCTTGTCTTATCGTGAATTATTAGATTTCAAAGTAAGTCACCCCCGTTTAAAATTACTCCGCTTTATTTAAAATCTTGCTTTACTTCTGACTACTGATTTTCTAAAAATTATTCGTCTCTTTTATCAAAGACTTCTAAATTGCTACGCACTTTTCAATTCCTGGTATTGTTTTAAATTACTAGATTTTAATCAATCACTCTTCTCAAACTATTTTGTCCCCTGGTTTATTACTGAGTTTCAAGAAACCCAAAACTTCTGAAACCTACTGTTTTCCAACTTAGAACTCCTGTTTTAAATCCTGATTTTGGGACTTTGATTGTGTTTGAGACGTGCTATCTATGTGTTTACCTGTGGAGGGATCTGTGAGCTCTTAGCTGCCCATTATGTGTTCCCCATATCTGTAGTCCTATTTGTTTTACATGTCGCTTAGAATTTTATCCTTTTAAACCTAGGGGTTCAGCCTAGTACTCACCTTGTAGGATTGGTAGTCCTAAATAACCTCCAGGACTTATAGAATGGGACGGGTAATAGCACGCAATAAGCTTCGTGACTGACACACGCATTTTAAATACCTTAACGGGGTGGGAAGGGTAGAATATGGATGGCACGACCCAAAACCGGTCCAGGTCGTGATGGAGCCAAATGGAAAGATTAGGCAAGCCAACGAACAATAATAACAATAAAAATGCGGAATACAATAACAATATGGGGTAAGGCCGTAGAAATAAGCTGAACCACACCTAGGCCCAATATATGTACAACCCCGATAACTACAACAAGTGTGTGCCAGGACTAGTGTCACA
>MDKH01177068.1:0-10018 GCA_005239495.1 Nicotiana undulata | reverse complement strand
TCGGAATCGTGATCCACGTTGGTAATGTTGTATGTATTTTGTAAGTATTTGGTATCATATGTTGGTAATGATAAAAAGTAGAAATGAATCCAAGTTGTATGTTTATGCTTAAGTCTAAATGACTATTTCACATTAATAATGTATATTGAAATCACGGGGTAACGCGTGGGATAGGAAAGGCAATTCCAGGTCCGCTTGACCGGGGTTGTCCGATTGAGTGCCGGTCGTGTCCCTCGGTTTTGGGGCGTGACAGGTGATGCTGCAGATAGATTATGATGTGTTGTCTAGACTCAAAAGCGGATGCAGTGTTAGATATTCTAGTCGTTCATTTGTGGTTTGAGGCTGGTTCATATGGCTGATTGGTAAGTACAAGTTTGGGAAGATTGGTTGGTGGCATGGCCATTGTGATTAAGGTAAGTTCATGGCAAGATGTCGATTTGAGTATAACCGGTGGGCGATCTCCTGCTTGATGAGTTTAGATCGTGTGTCTCGTATTAGGTTTCCATTCGGTGGAGTGCATAAGTGATCATTTCAGAGCATTTGGGGAAGTGTTTGATCACTGCAATGGTGGGTAATCGCTTGGCAGAGTCTTCGGGGTGTTCTATGATTAGCATTGCATGACTTTTAAAGTATTCAGCTAAATAGTATTGCAAGATCGAGGCGTGCTGTGAAGATACGGTACTTTGGGGTGCTGATTAGGTGATCTATGGCTTCGAGCTAAGTGGTGGAGTCTACTAATGACGATTGGAATATAGGGTCATAGGCCGTATCAATTTCCGAATTGGTAGATTGCTTGGTTATTTCTTTGAATGGGCATATGATGGTGTAGCACGTGTTTCTTGACGTGTATTTTCTGCGTATTGAAGATCAAAGTAAGATGAGTAGTTATCGAGAAGGTTCTGGAGAGTTCTGGGTCTTATGTAGCTTTTAAGGATTTTTGAATTTGTTTGTTGGTGGGCTTGAAATGGAAGTGAATGGTAATTGGATCTGCGGTGTTTCCTTGTCAAGCAAAGTCTACATGTCAATGTTGGAGTGATGCAAGAAATGGTTTCGGAATCCCAAGAAGTTCCCTCAGGACGGTCATATCGGATTGAGTTACTTTCGGGTTGGAAATCTGTGTGACTCGGTTGAGTTAGAGGCGATTGGTTCTGATTACTTGTTAATGTGTTACTGAGTTTCGAAAAAATAAACTTATCATGGTTTTGATCACGGTCGGAGTTGATGTTTTCTACAGGTATAGGAGCTATAATGCTTATGGTTCGGAGTTGACTGTGAGACTTTCGTGGCGTTGCAATTAGCATGTTAGAAACGATGTGCCGCATGGGGTGGAAAGGTTGCAGGTACAAGGTTACAGTTAGTTTTGAAGGGAAGAATATGAGTTCTTGATGGTACGGAAGATTTCCGGTGCTTAAGGTTTTTCTTGAACTATGTGTTTTCACCGGAGCGCCTGTCGGCAGATACTTGTGTTTTTATTTATGAGTGCATTACCGAAAGATGATGTAGTAGGAGTCCCGTGTTAGTTAATTGGGAAGCGGTGTTAAGATTGAGCATGAAAATTTCTTATACGTGAGGCTCAGAGATTGAATGTTCTCGTTGGCAGACTATTCCTCAGTCGCGGGTTGTGAAGAAGTGTAGATAATTGTGTGATTAATAGTAGGGTGATGGAAAGGTTGCTATAGACTTTTGGAAGGTTTACTACATGTTTGAGGATGATCAGAATTTGTTTGGGAGTTGCTTTTCAGCCTAGAGAGAATGTGTATCCTATGTCTGATCGAATTTATTTGTTTTGCGCAGTTGTTATCACATGTATATCATCGGGCGGAATGGATGTTATTCGCGCCTTGGTTTATGTCGTGTGTTTCTCTCTCATACCACGTTGTTGTTCTTGATGTTGACGCACATGTAATCAGTGAGCCCGAGTGTTATGGCTAGATGGGTACCCTATGTGAATTGATATGATGGGATCGGGTGGGACACCGCAACGGTATAGTGATGAAATGTGGCTCCTTATTTCTATTTTGTGTATTTTGCTTTCCCTTGTTGAGAATAGTTCATAAGTAAAATGCTAAAATTTCTCTACTCGCTTAATTTGCTTAGTAGTTTTCTTATTTAGTTTTCTTACTGTTATCTGTCATGTTTGAATTATTACTTGCTAGTGTACGGAACCGTGTTGTGAGGGGCTACATAAGATTATTGTTGATATTGGTCAGTGTGGTTGCTTGTGTTGGCTGAGATGAGGTTTCTAGACATGAGATTTGCGCTATTGTATTGGGACGAGGAAGGTTTGGAAAACAAATAACACTATACTTTGTTGAGGACTTGGGCAATGACCCTGGTCGGACGAGTGAGTTCTTGGCTTATTGATCAGATGAGTGGTTAAGTGATTATGCGTGTTTCTTTCATCAGCGGTAGGGTATGAAGGTGTTGAACGAGGTTCTAATCATTATGAGGTTTGCTAGTGGCTCAAAATTTGTTTTTGGGCAGTAATGGTGGTCAGCAGTTCCTAATGTGAGTATTGAAGGGATAGGGTACGTCTTGTGTTTACATCTTGGGTTATGGTCATGATTTGATACAGCTGGTTCAGATTTGTACAGTGTGTAGATGTGGGATTCAGATTTTGTAATAAATTTTGGACGATAAAATGGGGTTCTAAGGTTTAATGACTAAGGTTGAAACAAGGATCTCTAATGGTGTTGTGTTGGTGGACTTATGTAGAGCAAGGTGACATGAGATCACGCCGGATTTGTGCTTGGTAAGGTTAAATCGTGATTTAATAGCTTTGGGAAGACTCCTGGCACGTTCAAGGACGAACGTGTGTATAAGTGGTGGAGAATGTAACGACCCGGCATGTCGTTTTGAGTATCTGCACTTCGCTCGGTGTTCTGAGGGCTCGAGTATCTCCGCATGGTGTATTATGACTTGCGTAAATTGTCGGTGTTGGTTTTCAAGTTATCTGGAATCAATTTGGAAGAATGAGCTTCGAGATTTAAGTTCTAAGTTGGAAGAATTAACATAGTTTTACCTTTTGGCATTTGACCTCGAAATGGAGTTTCGTCAGTGCCGTTAGCTCCGTTGAGTGATTTTGGGCTTAGGAGAGCGTCTCAAACAGGCAACAAGTAACAGCAGTTAGCCGTCTGAATGCATACGCATGCATTGACTTCATATATTATGTAGTGACAGCCCATACTTTACCTCACTAGACCCCACCTTCTCTGCTTCTTTGACACACCAAATATTGGTCTTTATTTTGATTTTCTTATGGAATAATTACTGGGGGGAAAAAAGACCTAATGTTTTAGTACTTCTCTATATATCCATAAGTACCTCAGTCGCCTGTCTTTCAGTTCCCACTAATTTCTGCTTCTCTATTGTTGGAACATGAAGAAGCTTGTGGAATTTACCGTGTCGGCTATTCAGATGATCTAAATCGCCACCTATTTTATGTGAACGACACATTAGTAGATAAACTTGTATTCTGCAACACCCTCAAATTTGATCGTGCATAACATTGCTTTATCCAAAAAAATTGGGTTTCAATATTGTGGAATGGACTTATCAATTGATGAGTTATATTTCAAGTCGGGAAGAAAATTTCTACAAAAGGTGGTAAGACAAGGATCCAGCGAACACAATTTTGATGATACAACAGCATGGAAGACTAAGGGAAAACGTGCTGATGATTTTTCAGTAACCCCCCAAAACGTTGGTCATGGTGATACCAATATCTTTATTCTTTGTTGCGGCTTAATTTGCCCTTGTTTTCGTGCAAGGGAAAAGGAACGGATCAATCTGCTCTTGTAAAGGATCCTAATTCAAGAACATTTTGATTGCCTCATCATTACGGAGTATGTACCTAATGGTACACTAACAGAACATTTAGATGGTGGACGTAAAATCTTAGATTTCAATCAGCAACTTAAGATTGCAATTGATATTGCTCATGGACTAACTTACCTCCATCTATATGCTGGTTTTCCTGAACAAGATTGAGTCGAGCGGAGGCAAATTTGTAGAGAAAAAGGGCTAAGTTGAGTGTTGAGTTAGTCGAATCGAGGTAAGTGTTTTGCCTAACTTTGTTGAGGGAATGTTTCCTCCTATTTGTCATTGTTTGCTACATGTGGGGGTGATACATATATGAGGTGACGAGCATATATGTATGTGCCAGAGTTTAGCATGCTCGGGGGTAGATGACGTTGTAATTGTGTTTTATCGATTACGTAATTTTCTTGCTTCGTTTGATTTATATATATAAAGAACGTAGTATAAAATGTCAGAAACAAAGACCTAGCCTAAGATAACTTGATCAAATTTGATAGAATTCTGGGAATACATTGATTTATCTAGTTTGGTCATCTTTATGAGTGATACTACGTTGCTACGACCGATATTTTTTTTCTTTATTTTAGATGTTGGATTATATACCTGTGTTACTAATAGATTGTGAGATTTGTGAAAGTACTTGAATTATATGGCCCTTGAGGGTTCATTTAAACATTGTTGGCTTGTAAAGCAGTGATTGAGAACTTTGTTTGGAATATTCGTTGAACACTCTCCTCGATGTTATTTATACTTCCTGCCTTGCCATTTTATTGATATTCATATGCCTGGTGAGGAAGAGTGTAAAGCACGAAGGGTGATGACGTGCCATTATTTATATTCATTATCATGTGAGAAGAGTGTAAAGTACGAAGGGTGATGTCGTGCCATTATTTATATCATTATTATGTGAGGAAAAAGTGTAAAGCACGAAGGGTGATGTCGTGCCATTGTTTATATTCATTATCATGTGAGGAAGAGTGTAAAGCACGAAGAGTGATGTCGTGCCATTATTTATATTCATTATCATGTGAGGAGAGAGTGTAAAGCACGAAGGGTGATGTCGTGCCATTGTATATATTCATTATCATGTGAGGAAGAGTGTAAAGCACGAAGGGTGATGCCGTGCCATTATTTATATTCATTATCATGTGAGAAGAGTGTAAAGCATGCAGGGTGATGCCGTGCCATTATTTATATTCATTATCATGTGAGTTAAGAGTGTAAATCACGAAGGGTGATGTCGTGCCATGTCGTTATATTGTTATGCTTTTAATATTGTGAGGTCATGGCACGAAGGGTGTTTCTGTGCAGGTGAGGACGAGGGACATGCATTATGATGTGATATCTTTTCTTTCCGTGTATACATTTCCGCCTTTACCATGATTCGTCATTGTCGCCATTACATATTTTGTGTGATACGTTGTTATTGTCCTGTACTTGACCTCTATCTCAATTGTTGTTGTGTTGTCCGTGTCTTTTACTTGTTTAACCTGCATATGCCATGCCTATTTCCTGCTTTTACAATTACTAGTTTCAATGTATGCGTGTTGCACGTGTGTATGGTATTTATCAATTATAAATATATATATATATATATATATATAAACCCTAAAATGAAATAAAATTGTAACGACCCAACCGGTCGTTCTGCGCATTTGTACCCCGTTCCCCTACCTCGAGACTTCCCATAGCGACTTCTTATAATTTATGACTTGCCTGCAAAATTTGGTATCATTCCTAGTATAGGTCGGTACGGTGCATTGTTATAGAAATCAAGAACTAGAAGTCCTTAAGTTATGATTCTAAGAGGGGGAGGGGGGATGTAGAGACCCGTAAAAATTTCATGTCTAAAATCAATACCCGATATTTATGGACCAGTACCATACAAGATCCCACAGGACGTGATAGTAAAGGTAAATAAAGTATGTTAACAGTGGATAGTATTTTAAGTAATTTGATATAATTCTTAATTACGTGGGTAATTAATTAATTATTGGGTAATGAGACATTACCTAATTAATTAATAAATTGTGGTTGTCTACTAAGGTCTTTTGGATAAGCCTTAAGCTTAACGTGGCAGCCCCCCGAAATTCCTAGATTATGACTCTTATAGTATGATAAAAAGGTGGCACATCTTTGGTATATTATGCATCTTAGTCATTACATGTGAGGCCCAACCATTTAAGGCTTAAAACTATCTAATTCCAAGAGAAGCTTATATCAAAAAAGGCTATGGACGACACAAATCAGAAAGTTGCTGAAGATTTGCAAAAGTTAACTTCAATATAGTTATAGCCATGCACCAACAATGTCTCGAACACTTATTAATATGATGAAGGAATCTTTCCACAGTTGAAGATTTGAGTTGGACAAGGGGTCAGATAAGATTTGCTAAGATTCATTTTCTTATACTACAATAAATTCATACGAGACCTCGTAAGGTAATAGCAACGGGAATTGTGATTCTACGAGTGCACGGTACAATTCTTCTCAAGAATATCATACGGATTTTTCCTACTCCAGTTACGAGTCCTCGGGTGTAGAGTTCGGAGTTGCGGGCGCGTTCTTGGTCCGAGAGGTAGATTCGACACGAAGTGAGTCTCCTTTCCAACCTTGTAAGAGGGAATTGTCCCCATAGGTATTCTATTTGCTTGTATAATTGTTTTGGGGGCTATGTACGTACTAAGTGACGAGAGTCCATACGCGGCGACTATTATGCTATGTCGAGTAGTTTTAGGACTCACAAGCATGACTCTATTTGTCTTACATGTATCTTTGGATGTATTTTGAGTTGCATATTACTTTTGAAATGATATGGAAATGTGGAACGTTATGATTTAAATCCCAAGTTGATTAATCCATGATATGAGCATAGTCCTACTAAGTTCACTGTTGTTTTTGGTACATATACATATATATATACGTACGTATAAGAGTTAGCACACGAGTCGCAGGTATGATTCGCGATCGTGGGAAGCTTTATAGTAATGGTATATAATTGAGTCAGCACACGAGTCGCAGGTATGATTCGCGATCGTGGGGAGCTTTATGATAAATCAATATATTCAGTGTTTATATATTTTCGTACGACTCCGGCCGGTTGTCCTATCTTTGTGTGCGCGTGACTATTTGGTACTGTTTTATTGATATTGGCTTGACAGATATTTGGGGAAAAGGAAAGCGTATATTGTTGTTATTTTCAGTAGTAACCTGGGTTTCTGTACTTGAAACGTGTTTGCTACTTATTGTCTTACATTTCTACTGTATTTCGTTACATCCTATCATATATTATATTGTTGGACCTTAGTAAGTGTCAAGTCAACCTCTCGTCACTACTTCTTCGAGATTAGACGGGATACTCATTGGGTACATATTTATTTATGTACTCGTCCTGCACTTCTGTACTTGACTGTACAGGTTCTGAGGCTGGTGCATCTGGTTATCAGACCGGAGCTAGGTACTGACTAGAGCGGACTTGACTTCACGGTGAGCTACTTCTCCTGACGATCTCTGGCAGCACCATGAAGTTTCCTATGTTGTTTTCCCGTCTATTTCATTCAGACAGTGGAATTGTATATATTATCTTTTGTATATTCAGTTAGTATGTACGTGACACTCGTGACACTAGTTCCTGGCACACACGTAGTAATTGTGTAGATTTTTGGTCCGTACATATATGTAAATTTTGGGTCCACACCTTATTATGACTGTTTTGTTTAAAAACTGGATAATTACCTTCGATATCATATTTTGACTTGTAAATTCAGTAAATGGTGAATTATTTAATCAGAATAAGGAAGAACACTTAGTGAAATTTATAGTGGCTTGCCTAACCCCGCAGTTGGGCGCCATCGCGACCTGAGTTAGGTTTCGGGTCGTGACAAAAATATTTGTTTAAATAATGAAAATAAATTTTCTCACACTAACAGAGTAATCGTATTCAATATCTTCCAAAAATGCATGTATTAGGAATTTAGTTAAATCAGTTGTATATTATTTTATAATTATACATATCTTATACTCCCTTTGTTTCAATTTAGATGACACATTTCGCTTATCGGAAGTCAAATTGGCTGACATTTGATCAACATTTTAAAATATCCATTTTTATCATATAGACATGAGAAAAATTATAACTTATAGTATTTCTCGTATAGTTTTTGAATATCTAAATTTTATATATTAAGTTTAACTAATTTAATTTATTTTAAATTCTTAAATCTCGTATGGAATTATTCAATAGAGCAAATCTTTTTTTTTAATTGTGGTCATTACCTCAGTGCTCTCTGCTTAGTTCTGTACATTCTCCTTTATTATTACTGCTTGCATATTCCCTTCCTTGTCATTCTATTAACGTTATTTCAATCATTTCGTTGGTATTGTTTTACGCAATATGGTGAGGATGAGATAAATGAACGAAGGGTGTTGTCGCACCGTTAGACTTGATGTCTTGAGTACTTTATCACACCATGAAAGTATATGAGGTGATTGTTATGGTTCATGTGCTTTTGTTTTAAGGAAAGCGCCGGTTGAGATGTTGGAAACTATTAAATTTTGATTCTTTCTGGTACTCGTTTATTTCCTGTTGCTATCGCATGGTGTACTCCATTCTATTATTTTGTCTTTTGGTTCTATTACTAGTTTACATTATAGTGTTCATTAATGAGTATCTTTTAACTAAAAATCTCGTCACTACTTCGACGGGGTTAGTCAAGATACTTACCAGTACATGGGGTCGGTTGTACTGATACTGCACTTCTGCACACTTTGTGCAGACTATTGGAGCGGAGCTGCTGAAGAAGTTGGGCGTTGACCCTGAAGATGTTCGTGTATTCTGTATAGAAGTTGCCACTTGTCCTTGGTAGTTTTAGACATTATTGATCTGTTCATGTAGTTGTGATGACCCAAAAAGGGGTCATCTTATGTGCATCTAATTTTGACTGTGTTCTGAGGCCCCGAAAGCCTCCATTAATCTCACCTCGATGTGCGTGCGCAGCCCGGGCGCGTAGCCGGGAAGCCTTTATGTGAAAACTTGATTGAGAATTAAATTTTGATAAATTAATTGAATAAAGTTGACTTTGGTCAACATTTTTGGTAAACAGACCCGGATTCCTGATTCGACGGTCCCGGAAGGTCCGTAGGAAAATATAGGACTTGGGCGTATGCCCGGAATCAAATTTCGAGGACCCAAGTCCGAGAAATGAATTTTCAAAGAAAATTATTTTATAAAAATATTAAAGGCTTATGAAAATGAACCTTGATGTGAAACCTGTGCTGTCGGGCCCGTATTATTATTTCGGCGCTCGGAACAGGTTCAATATGTGTTATATAAGTTATCTGCAAAATTTGGTAAGAAACGAACTTGATTTGATTGGTTTCGGATCAAAACGAGGAAAATTGGAGTTAATAAAGTTTTGAGGTTTTTAAAGAATTTGAAATTTGGCT
Source organism: Nicotiana undulata (assembly GCA_005239495.1). Taxonomy (NCBI): domain Eukaryota; kingdom Viridiplantae; phylum Streptophyta; class Magnoliopsida; order Solanales; family Solanaceae; genus Nicotiana; species Nicotiana undulata. Next base: position 754 of record MDKH01177068.1, on the reverse strand, counting down.
TGAAAGGTGATTTTATGTTCCCGAGGTACGAATGAAATTTTGAGACCGGGAATAGTTCCGTCATGTCATTTATAACTTGTCTGCAAAATTTGAAGTCATTCCGAGTAGTTTAGGCCGGTTCGGCGCATTGAAGTGAATTCTAGAATTTCAAATTCTTAAGTGTTGATTCAAATTGGTTTTGGGGTTGAATTCTGAGTTTCGTTGTTGTTATTCAGGTACCGAAAGTTTGAGCGAGTCCGTATCATGAATATAGACTTGCCGGTGCTTTTGGACGGGGTCCCAAGGGGCTCAGTGTGTTTTAGACCCCCGGGAGCTAAGTTGGAAAAACCAGAATTTCTGCTATCTGGTTTCCTTCTCTGCGATCGCAAAAGGTGGGTTGCGATCGCGGAGAAGGATTTTGCTGGGCTGTTGATTGTTCTCTGCGACCGCAGCTTCCCCTTTGCGATTGCAGAGGTCTGGGTTCCACACCTTCGCGATCGCAACCTTTTATCGCGATCGCATAGAGTCGCGTCTGGGCCGGGTGAGTTTGTTCTTCGCGATCGCAGAGGTCTGTCCAGTTGGCCTTCGCGATCGCAGGACCTCTGCCGTGATCGCAGAGGTCTGGCCAGTTAGCCTTCGCGATCGCATGCCCCTTGTCGCGATCGCATGCCCCTTATCGCGATCGCAGTTAAGAAATCCCTAGGGAGTTTTATAAAATACGGGACTTAGCATTTTTCCTCCATTTTCATTTTCCTCCTCAAGTTTTAGAGAGCTC
>MDKH01114930.1:0-19625 GCA_005239495.1 Nicotiana undulata | reverse complement strand
CCACACAAGTCATAAGGCACGAGTAGTCGCTATGGGAAGAGTCATTCACGGGAACGGATTCCCTACACACAAAACGACCGGCTGGGTCATTACAGTACACATTATTCTGGATCAAGTTGTACGACATCGACATAATCGTGCGTTATATCACTAGTAGTCCGAATATTCACGAGATTTTCCATCTACGGATGCCTAGCATTTTATGTGATATCCCTTATCCCTTTGATATTGACGCTTGATATATCCGAGCTTTTGAGATAGAATACGAGATTGAGAAATTTATATCTTTAAAAGAAATTTTAGAAGATTATGTAAATTACAATCTTACCCCATTATTACTGTTGTGCTTCATATCCGTTTATGATTTGTCAGACTACTTTATTGGACCTCCAGTAAGTGTCGATGTCGACCCATCGTCACTACTTCTACGGGGTTAGGCTAGATATTTACTGGGTACAATTGATTTACGTACTCATGCTGCACTTCTGCACTAAATGTGTAAGATGTGATAGATTTATTTGGTGGTCATCTTGGCGCGTAGGCGCATCTGCTGAGGTGACTTATGGTGAGCTGCAATTCCAGGCTACGTATCGCAACGCACAGAGTATCCATGGTACTATTTACTTTATCCTATCTTATTTATATTCCAGACATATATTGTATTATTATTGTACTCCTTCATAAATGCTCATGCACTTGTGACACCAGGTTTTTGGATACTCTAGTGGTTGTTTACGGTTCGACTTGATATTGTTATCTTTTAATTTATATCATAATTACACTTTAAGTATTCATGTTTTTTAAATGCATTGAATCCATTACTTAATAAGACTTATGATTTTAAAAATAATAAAATGAGTAATACATGGGCTTACCTAATGGTGACATTGGGCATCAATCACGACCTATAGTGGAAAATTGGATCGTGACAACTTGGTATCAGAGCTCTAGGTTCACTTGACGTGATTCGGACTAAAAATGGAAAATTTTAAAGTTATGAAGTTTTGAGAAAATTCTATAGATTTTGAGGCTTTATTCAGCGTTTATGATGTTATTTTGGTGTTTTGATTACTCGAATAAGTCCGTAGGATGTTTTTGAGGTTGTGTGTATAGTTGGTTTTGAGCCCCGAGGGCTCGGGTGAGTTTCGGGTTGGTGTCATAGTACAAAAAGCCTTGGAAAATCTGGTGTAATTGCTGTCATCTGGTGTCCAGGGATTTACCCTATGCGAACGCACCCAAAGGGGTGCGAACGCACAGGGTTATAGAGGCCAGGAGGGGTCAGGGTCAATTTGTTCTATGAGAACGCACCACGATTGATGCGAACGCGGAGGGTCCTTGGGGGGTTACTATGCGAACGCACCACATGGGATGCGAACGCGGAGGGTATGTTTGGGGACACTGTGCGAACGCGCCATGTAGGTCAAGAACGCACAACATAGGAGGGGTACCTGGGGCTAGGGGGTGATTACCCTATGCGAACGCGGCCCCCCAACCATGAACGCACAGGTCTGTGCAACTAAATCTCCGCGTACGCGGCCTGGGGCCGGCGAACGCGAAGAGTAAATCCGTCCAGTCATTTTTAATACCCAAAAACAGAATTTATACGGGATTTAACCAATTTTTCTCAAACTTCTTCTTCCCCAACCCTCTTAGGAGATTTTGGAGCACCTTTTTTACCATAGAGAGGTAAGTACTCCTAACTCCCGTTTCTTCCATTTTCATGAACAATCATTAGATTCTAGGCCTAAAATCATTGAATTAAAGGGTAGAAATTGGGATTTTGGGTAGAGTTAGGGCTTTTTGAATTTTTGGGAATTTGACCTCGTTTTGGGGTCGGATTTCAAAATAAATTGTATATTCGGTCTTGTGGGGGAATGGGTGATCGGGTTCTGATAGCCTTGTTATGTTTAACTAGATTCTGGAATAGTTATGGCGGCTTAGACAACGGCTCGAGTTCTGTGTCTTTCACAGTTATGAGAAGTTGGTTGTGTGTTGCGATTCGTCTTCTGAAATGAGTAAGTGAAAGGTTTCTTGCCAATAAAGTGTTTATTATACTAGTAGTTCAGGGGTTATGATGAATTCTTTTACTCTGGCGTAGCGGCATGATAGGTGCAGTGAGCGGCATGGGAATTGTAAATGGAGGATCAAGGTTGTGGGTAGGTGTTGATAAGAATGTCACGAGCTCAGAGGAGCAGGAGAAGATTTCAGATGCTTAGAGTAAGTTGGAATTATCTTAGCGTCGCCTCAGAATGGTGTTATGCGGAAGAGGCATTGTGTATCTATTTGCGTATTCTTGATTTGCTTTACAGAGTTAGTACAGTTGGAGGTATGGATATGCAAGCTACGCTACGTGGTGCAGAAGGTCGTGGGAGTATAACCCACGGGAAGGTCGTATGAGCGTGACTTGTTAGTCACTTGATTGTTAAGAATTGAAACCAAGTATGGAGATTTTGGCACTATCGCTAATCTGAGTGTTTATGCCTGAAAGGCACTCTATTACTTTGGTTGAGGAATGTGGGAGTTTATTCTGAATTGGACGGCTGCTCGTGTGTGTCAAAAATAGGGCCATTGTGGATCCTTGAAAGGTTGTTGGCCCAGTATAGGATGATCGGAATCAACTTGAGGTCCATTGGTGGCTCTAATATGAATGTGTCCTCTACCTTAGGCCAGACGTGGTCATTCAGTGTAGCATTGCTTATGGTGTTGGATGTTATTCCCGTCGTCAACTATTCCATGTAATACCCTATAGTGCCATGTGGATTGTGAGACGGCTTGATTATTCGCACATGTGTTGTGATCCTGAGTAGCTTGTGGTGTTATGTGAGCAACATGGATCTCGAGATGCAGTTCATTTATTACACCTTATTCGTGCTTGGGTTTTTGTAGCGTATGGCGCTATCTGTCTCCCAAGGGTTGTATTATGCACTTGGCATGCTTGTGGTCGATATTCGAGCATGTCGTATGTATAAGCATTATGTATTTATGAGTATTTCCTTATTTATTGGTATATGTGGATCAGGTGGCTCGCCGCCACAGGTATGTTGTTTGGATCGGGTTGCACGCTGCAACATTGTCATATTTGGATCGAGTTACGCGCCGCCACAGTATCATGCTTGGATCGGGTTGCACGCCGCAACGGTGTCATGTGTGGATTGGGTTGCACACTGCAACAGTGAGATTTTAAGTACGGTTCCTTATACTTATTTGTGTTCCTTGTTTCTCATCTCCTAGATAGAGGCATAATGTCAGTTTGGCCGTTTTATTCGTTATGCGGGTTAGATGGTTCGTTGCGAGAGTTCGTTCTTCCCTATGGGTCATATTCAAGTTGTAGCTTCTTGGCGTTATATGAGATTTTAGATGGTGTTTGAGGTGGCTTATTGCCCGGGTATCTTGTACTGGGTGAGACAAGGTTATTAGACCTGAGATCATTGCGATTGGATTTATGTAGGGTATATTAAAGAGAAAATATCGTTATTCAGTTCAGAGGAGATGGTTATCGTCAGGAGGAGAGACTCCATGTTTTATTATTTCGGCAGGTGCTTATGAGTTTCTACCCTTCCCTTTCATCGTGGCAGTATTACAAGAGTTGGAACAGGGCCTACATGTGTTATTAGGTGTATTGCAAGCATCAGATTCATGAAATCACAGCTATTGTGATCGAATGATGTTATTATGGGAAAACGACTTATGTGGTGCACGGTGTGATTTCAGAATAGGTGCATGATCATGTTTTGGTATAGTGTGTTATGATTGATGCGGTCTTCTTATGTTAGAATCGGGCCTCGTGGAGAATTCCGGATGTTAGAACCTGGTTCTAAGGCTTGTTGGCTAGGAAAAAGGAAGAATATTCAGTCTGGCTCGAGCTAATGGGCTCAGGTGGGTTGTGGTGGCATGGACAGGTGCACGAGGTGTTGAATAGTTATTTTGGGCAGCTCCGGAATGGTTCTTTTCACGTTTGAGGACAAGCGTATGATTAAGGACCCGACCGGTCGTTTTGAGCTCTAGCGCATTGTTCAACAGTTTGAGTCCTTGAGTAGCTTCACTTCATGTTTTATCTCTAGTTCGCCTAGTCGGAATCATATTTCGGAAAGTTTAGAAGTGATTCAGATAGAAAATTCTCAATTGGAAGCATTAAGTTGGAAGAGTTGAATAAGGTTTGACTTTTGAGTAAACGACCTTGGAATCAGGATTTGAAGGTTCCAATAGGTTTGTATAATGATTTTGGACTTAGGCTTGTGCTCGGGTTGAGTATCGAGTGGTCCGGGAGCATTTCGACACTTATTAAGGAAAGTTGGCACTTTTAAAGTTTTAGAATTTTATAAGTTTTGTTTGAAGTAGATTTTGATGTTATTGATGTCCGTTTCGGATTTCGAGCCTTAAAATAGGTTGGTATTGTCATTTACGACTTGTGCGTAAAGTTTGACATCATTCCGGAATATTTAAGTATGAATCGTACGCGTTCATCAAAGTTTGAATGCTTGAAAGTTGATAGGAAGGTTTCGATCGTCGATTCATAGTTTTGATATTGTTTGGTGAGATTTGAGGCCTCCAGCAGGTTCGTGTTATGTTTTGGGATGACGCGGTGGCGTCAGGTATGATTTGGAGTGGTTTCGTACCCTTTTTCCTTGTTTTGCAACTGCTAGTGCTGGTGTCTGGTTTTGTTCTTCGCGAACGCGAAGGGTCTCACGCATTCACGAAGAAGGATTTTTGGGCTATGAGATTTGCTCATTGCAAACGCGACACAGAGGTTGCGAACGCGGAGAAGAATGGGTGGCTGCGAGGTAGAAGGCCTTTGTGAACGCAAGGGGTATAGCGCGAACACAAAGGCAAGGGGCAGCTGGGAATCGCAAACGCGATTAGGTGGTCGCGAACGCGATGAAGGATGGGCCTAGGCAGAATTTGTTTTAAATTGGATTTTCGTTCATTTTACTCATTCCTCTCTTGCTTGGCCGATTTGGAGGAGCCATTTTCATCATCAATCTTGATGTAAGAGATTTCTGCTTATTGTGAGTTAAATACATGATTTTGTATATGGATATAAACATGGAAATTAGTAAAAATTGTGGGATTTTGGTGAAAACCTAGAAATCGTATTTTTGGATTTTGACCACGAAAGTGGACATTAAATTTAGGATAAAATATATATTTAAGTCCGTGGCATTATGGGTAAAGTTTATCTTCAAGAAGATTTCGGAATTCGAGTACGTGGGCCCGAATGTTGACTTTTTGAGCGGAGTTAAAAATTATTATAAATTGTTAGATTATGCGCATTGGAGTATATCGTGGTTGATTTTCACGTTGTTTGACTAGTTTCGAATCGTTGACTTTGAGCCGAGGAGTTAGAGAGGCATTGAAGCCAGTTATGGAATTTCGGAGCGAGGTAAGTCTCATGTCTAACCTTGTGAGGGGAAACTACCCCCTAGGTGATGTAATTGTTATGTGCTCCTAGTTGTGGGTGCTACGTATGCGCGAGGTGACGAGATTCCGTACGTAGCTAAAGTAAGTTTATGTCCGGGTAGACTTAGAACTTTATCATGTAATATTTTAATTAATTTAACTCATTCTTCTGGCTTAATTAATTGAATTTATAATAGAAATTGATTTAGAAATACATATATATATTAGGCCGAGCCGTATCACCTTGAGTTGTTGCCAAATTAATCGAGGAACGGTTAAGGTTATATTTATTTATGCTCATGTACCTGTATTGTAAGCACATGTCTCGCAATTCGATAAGTTCCTTCCTTTCTTGTGGAGCGGGACGAACGCCTCGACAGGATAATAGATGCATCTATGGTTCGTGTCGGTCGACCCTCGGCAATGTACATATCATTCTGGATCAGGTCGTACGACCTCAACATGATCGTGCGTAATATAGGTGGCAGTCCGAATATTCACGAGATTTTCCTTCTACTGATTCATGGCATTTTATATGGTATCCCTTATCCATTTGATGGAACTTGATATATCTAAGCTGTTGAGATAAAATACGAGATTGAGAAATTTATATCTTTAGAAGAAATTTTTGAAGATTGCATAAATTACAGTCTTACCCCATTATTACCGTTCTGCTTCATATCCATTTATGATTTGTCATACTGCTTTATTGGACCTCTAGTAAGTGTCGATATTGAACCCTTGTCACTGCTTCTCTGGGGTTAGGCTAGATACTTACTGGGTACACATTTAGGCTAGATATTAAATGTGTAGGATCTGACATGTGTATTTGGTGGTCATCTTGGCGCATCGGTGCAGCTGCTGAGGAGATTTTATGGTGAGCTGCAATTCTAGGCTATATATCGTAGCCTAAAGAGTCTCCATCGTACTATTTACTTTACCCTGTCTTATTTACATTCTAGACTGATGTTGTATTATGATTGTACTACTTAGTAAATGCTCATGCACTTGTGACACCGGGTTTTGGGATACTCTAGTGGTTGCTTATGGCTCGGCTTGATATTGTCATATTTTATTTTATATCATACTAACACTTTAAGTATTCATGGTTTTTAAACGCATTGAATCCTTTCCTTAATAAGACTTATAATTTAAGAAATAATAAAATGAATAATTGAATTGATAGTTCACCGTTGGCTTGCCTAACAACGATGTTGGGATCCATCACGACCTATAGTGGGAAATTTGGTCGTGACAGTACTATCACCCAAAATGAGTTTTCAAAGATCTCTCCTCTTCAGATTTTTAAATCGAGGTACAGTTAGAATCACTCTCTTACAAACATCTATTCCCTAAGTTAATTACTTCCATAACTTAATAATTACAAGCCTTATAAAATATGAAATACTTTCATAACTCTTTTAACCTTACATTACTCTTTTATAATCTCACATCCCTCTTACGTCTTACATTCCTTATACATACCCTCCCTTAGATACATATTGTAAACCATGCCCTAATAGTAATTGAGCATAGTATAAATAACTGGTTCTTAAAAAATTAGTCTAAGTTCTATGGAGCTACCTCAGGTAGATTTTAAGGGGTGCCTAACACCTTCTCCTTAGAAGAGCAAGAACCCTTACCCATAATCTCACAGGTTTCCGGACCTACAAGGAACATGACTTAGTAATTAAATAGGTACCCTAGTATACCTTTAAATATTAGGTGGCGATTCTCTTTCATCAACAATAGAGACACCACAAGTTGAATCCTGTCTTGACTAGTACAAAACAAGGGGGATACATTGACGACAATGTTTTTGCTTATAATGTTGCTGTTGAAATAACGAAACAAGATGAGGATCTTGAACCAAGATTTGTCGATGAATGTATAAAGAGAATTGATTGGACAAAAATGGTAAGACGCTATCCAGGCAGAATTAACTTCACTTGAAAAATGTGAAGTATTCAGATGTATAGTTTGAACACCTGGAGGAATAAAGCCAATGGGATGCGAATGAGTTTTATGCAAAAACAAAATGATAAAAATGAAGTCGTTAGATATAAAGCACTACGTGTGGCACAAGAACTTTTGTAAAGTCCTAGCATTGGTTATATGGAGATATATTCTCCTATGCTGGATGCAATCATCTTTAGGTATCTTATAAATCTGGTAGTCCATGAAAAACTTGATATGCGTCTGGTGGATGTTGTAGCAACCTATTTGTATGGCACATTAGACAATGAGATTTATATGAAAATCCCTGAAGGGTTTAAAATGCCTGAAGCTTATAAAAGTTTTCGAGAAACCTGTTCAATAAAGCTTCAAACATCCTTATACGAATTGAAACAATCATTTCGAATGTGGTATAATCACCTGAATGAGTACCTCCTGAAAGAAGGGTATAAGAATGATCCAATTTGTCCTTGTGTTTTTATAAAAAGGCCTGGATATGAATTTGTTATAATCGTTGTGTATGTTGATGATCTAAATATCATTGGAACTCTTGGAGGTCTTCCAAAAGTAGTAGACTATTTGAAGAAAGAGTTTGAAATGAAAGATCTTGGAAAGATAAAATTTTGTCTTGGTCTATAAATTGAACATATGATATATGAAAATTTTGTTCATCAATAAACTTATACCGAAATGATCTTAAAGGAATTTTATATGAATACATAATATCCATTGAGTACCCCGATGTATGTAAGATCACTTGATACAAATAAAGATTCATTCCTGCCTCATGAAAATGATAAAGAGCTTCTTAGTCATAAAACTCCATATCGTAATGATCCGACCGATCATTTTACTTTCTAGATCCCCGTTCCCTTATTGAAGACTTTGTGCATGTGCTTTTACTGTTTTATGACTTGCGAGGATGATTGTTTTGGTTCTATAAGGATTTGGGTTAAATTCGGAACACTTAGTTCCTTAATAGTGTCCTAAGGTGACCAAATTTGACTTGAGTCGATATTTTGAGTAAATGACCTCAACACCGGGATTCGATGGTTCCAATAGGGTCTTATGATGACTTTGGATTTAGGCATGTGTTCAGATCGAATTTCGGATGAACCAGAGCATTTCGGCGATTATTGTTGAAAGTTGGCGCTTTGAAGGTTTTAGAGTTTCTTGAATTTGATTTGGAGTAGACTTTGGTGTTATTGATATCATTTTGGGACTCCAAGCCTAGGAATAGGATCATATGCTTATTCGTGACTTGTGCATAAAATTTGGCATCATTTCGAGTTGTCTTAGTATGATTCGTCACGTTCGGAGCTAGTTGAAGAAGTTTGAAGTTCAGAAGTTGATTAATTTTGTTTTAGGGTGCAATTCTTGGCTTCAATGTTGTTTTAAGCGTTCCAAGACTTCATGAAGGTCCATAGTATGTTTATGGACTTGTTGGTGCCTTTGAGCGGGGTTCCTAGTGGCTCGAGTGTATTTGGACCACCAAAGTTAAGCAAAATATTGCTGAAACTCTGCTGCTGATTTCCTTCTTCGCGAACGCGGAGAAAGGCTCATGTTGGCGATGAAGGAATTAGGGTTAGGGACTTTTTCTCTACGCGTTATCAAGATAGGGGTCACGATCTCGATGCTCTGGGCCACTGGCCTTCGAGTTCGCGTTAACAGGTTTGCATTCGTGTTGTGTAAGGCCAATTAGGGAGGGGTTAGGCTGGTAGCCTTCGCGTTCACGAAGAGGGTCTGGCGTTCGCGAAGGGTAGGTTAGGTAACCCTTCACGATCATGAGGCTCCTGTTGTGTTCGCGAAGTGCATTTTTAGGGCCTTGGAAGTTTTTCCTTTGTGATTGCGAGGGCGTTGTCACGATTGCGAAGAAGGATCACTAGGCAATAACAGTTTAAAATACAGAACTTAGGCTCATTTTCTTCATTTCTCTTAACTCTTGGACGATTTTAGAGCTCCATGGAGAGGGATTTTCACCTAAAATCTCAAGATAAGTAGTTTTTACATAATGTGAGTTTAATACATAAAATATGGGTAGATTTTAACATAGAAAATTATAAAAATTATGATATTTTGTTGGTAAACCTAGGGTTTGGTAAAAATAGGATTAGAACACGAAAATGATTATGGAATTGAGTAGAAATTATATATTTGATTTCATAATATCATGGGTAACATTATTCTACGAAAATTTCTGGAATCCGGGCACGTGTGCCTAGGGGTGACTTTTAGGAACTTTCTAATTTGGGTTGGAGTAATCACTCTAATAGATGAATTATGAATTTTTCCGCATATATTGACTAGTTTGTACGACCTTTGGCTAGTTTCGGATTTCTCCACATCGATTTGGGCAATTAGTGAGGTTGGAGGGCCGAGTAGTGGACTTGGAAGCAAGGTAAGTTTCTTGCCTAATCTTGTTAGAGGGAATTTATCCCCGTAGGTGCTTAAAGTATTATGTGCTACTAATTGTGGGTGTTACGTACGCATGAGGTGACGAGGATTCGTACGTAGCTAAAAACATAGTAGTTATGTTCGGGTAGACTTAGGACCTTATCATGCAATATTTGTGCTATTTGAATTCAGTTTATTAGTTTTATTAATTGAATTTATAATTGAAATTGGATTTGGGATTTTGTTAGACCAAGCTTCATTATCTTGAGTTTTGGAAGAATATTTGACTGTTGGTGGAAATTAGGCTTTCTAAAGTACAATTCTTGTGTTGTATTCATTGACCGTAGTTCGTAGAGTTTCTCTATTCCTGTGGATCGGGCCGGATGCCTCGGTAGTATGTTTGAGATGCATCTATGGTTCGCGTCGGTCGACCCTCGGCAGTGTACACGATTATTCTGGATCGGACCATATGACCACGTCGTAACTCATGCATAATGTCATTGGGAGTTAGAATATACATGATATTTCCTTCATGACTTGAGAATTTATATCTACTTGATGGTCCTTATTGGTAGAAATGGCATGTGATATTTGGGAATTTTAAATTAATTTTTTATTAAAGAATCACGGTATTTGTTATTTCTTATTCCATTTTTACCGTTGTATTTCATCTCTATTTTACAATTATCGCACTTTATTTACTAACCTTTAGTAAGTGTCGATGTCGTCCCCTCGTCATTAATTCTTCGAGTTTAGACTAGATACTTACTGGGTAAATGTTGTTTACGTACTCATGCTATGCTTCTGCACAAATTGTGCAGGTACTAAGGTAGGTAAATATGGTATCCAATCAGGAACACATCCACATTATATGGAGACTTAGCGGTGAGCTGCTCATCCATGCCCCAATACGCAGCACACGGAGTCTCCTTCCTATTGTATTTTATATTTCTATCTATTTTATATCGGACGTTACTTATCATAGTTTGTGTATTTTACTAGATTGCTCGTGCTCTTATGACATCGGGTTTTGGGAATTTCTAGTAGATATTTATGATTTTTGTCTATTGATTATCACTATTTCACTCTTATTGTGACGACCCGATCGGTCATTTTGCGTTCTAGGATCCCGTGCCCCTAAATGAGACTTCCCGTAGTTGCTTTTACTGATTTATGACTTGCGGGGATGGGTGGTTCAAGACTTGGAAGAGTTTAGAGTACTATAGGAACACTTGGTTCCTTAAGGTTGGCTTTTAAGGCCAAGTTTGACTTCGGTCAACGTTTCGAGTAAATGACCTTAGAATCGAGATCCGAAGGTTCCGGTAGGTTCGTATGATGATTTCGGACTTGGGCGTATGTTCAGAACGAGTTTTGAATGACCCGGGAGCGTTTCAGCACCAAATAGTGAAATAAGAGTTTTCTTAAGTTCATATTGTGGTTTGGAACGTGATTTTTTGTTATCAAAGTCCGAATGGAATTCCGAACCCAGAATAATTCCGCCATGTCATTTATGACTTTCTTGCAAAATTTGGTGTCATTCCAAGTAGTATAGGTAGGTTCGGCGTAATGAAAGCGAATTCAAGAAGTTAAAGTTCTTAAGTTTGATCCTAGGGGTTTTGAGGAGTGAGTTTTAGTTTTAGCGTTGTTTTGGGCATTCCGAAGGCTCGAGCAAGTCCGTATTATGATTTGGGACTTGTTGGTATATTTGGACGAGGGCTCGGGTGGGCCCAGATGTCGTTCGGGCATCAAGCGAGGCCAAAAACTAGCAAAAATGACTGCTGGTGCAACCGCACCTGCGGTGGCCTAGTCGCAGGTGCGAGACCGCTTCTGTGGTCCCAGCCTCGCAGGTCCAGCCCCCAGGAGAGGCTTCCCAATTCCGTAGGTGTGGATCAATTTTCGCAGAAGCAGAGCCGCAGGTGCAGACTCCGCTTTGTAGGTGCGATCCAAGACCTCCCCTCCCCATTTCCGCAGATGCGAGACCGCAGGTGCGGTCCTCGAGCCGCAGGTGAGAAAAGCCTGTAGGCAGTGAGGTTCTTTTAAAACACGGGATTTAGCCATTTTTACCATTTCTTTTCCACCATTGACGAATTTGAGAGCTTGCAAAAGAGACAAACGACCTAGCTATTGTAAGGTAAGTAATTCCTACTATAATCTAGCTTAAATACTTGAATTCTAGGGTAGATTAACATCCTAAATTAGTATAAATCAAGGGTTAAGAGTAAAAAACCTAGGGCTTTATGAAATTGAGGGAATTACCAAAGAAGTTGTTATGAAATCATGCAAAAACTAGATATTATTGATCCTTAGACTATGAGTGAGTGTTTTCTTCAAAAAATTTCGGAATCCGAGCATGTCGACCCGGGGGTGTATTTTGAGATTTTTCAAAGTATGTTGTAATAATTAACTAAATAGGGGAATTTCATACTTTTGAGTATAGATTAATTTACTTATGCAATATTTGATTAGTTTCAAATCCTTGGGAGACGAGTTTGGAGCTTCGGGTACATTCTTGACCCGGAAAGTAGGCTCGACACGAGGTGAGTCTCCTTTATGACCTTATAAGAGGTAATTGTCCCCATAGGTGAATTAAATGATTATGTGTTAATGTTTGTGGGGAATACGTACGTACGAGGTGACGAGCGTCCGTGCGTAGTGACTATTATTGTTACGTTCGGGTAGTTAGGCTCACACCATGCCTTGTGAATTTCCTTAAACCGAATTATATACTTTATGAATTCATCGTATGCAACTTTGCTTCAAGGAAATCATGGGACTTGGTATTTTAAAGGAATTGTTCAATGAAAAGGATTTAAAGAAAGATGTTGTGTGTGCATGTGACCGCTTCACAATTTATATTCCACGGGCGGAGTGTTATTTTCCCCCTACTCTCATGGGAGCGGGTCGTACGCCACGACAGGTTGATAGATGAATCTATGGTTCGGGCCGTTCGACCCTTTGGTAGTGCACATATATTGCTATTATGATGGCTCAGGCCGGTTGTCCTTATTCCGTTATGCGTATGCTAATTTGCTTGATGACTTTATGACTGTTGAATTGATAGATATTCGGGGGAAAGTGAATTGAGAGCTTGCTTATTAGTGTTTCATCACTTAAATTGAATTGCGGTTTCATTTCGATTATTTATTGCCTTAGTATACTCGCATACTTGTTACCTTCACTTTATCCTGCTTAATTATATTGTTTGGACCCTAGTAAGTGTCTAGTCGACCTCTCGTCACTACTTCTTCGAGATTAGACTGGATACTCACTGGGTACATATCTGCTTATGTACTCATGCTACGCTTCTGTACTTAATTGTACAGGTTTTGAGGCAGGTGCATCTGGGTATCAGGCCGAAGATCGTTCCTGAGATATACCTGGGTTAGACTTCACGGTGAGCTGCTTTCTCTTGGCGATCCTCAGCAGCACCACAGAGTCTTCTTTTGTTTATTCCTGTCTATTTCTTTCAGATAGTAGGACATTTTATTTCATCTTTTGTTATACTCTATTAGTATGCCTGTAGACTTGTGACACTAGTTCCTGGCACACACGTAGTAGACATTTTGCTTTTGGGCTGTAAATATTGGCTTATGAACCCTTTTGGCTATTTCTGTTTATGTTAGTCAAATTTATCCGCTTTTATTTAATGTCTTAAACCTGAAACTTGTTTAATAGTTGGAAATATTTTTCAAATTAAGGGAAATTCACTAGTAAATTAAATGTTGGCTTGCCCGACTACGGTGTTGGCTGCCATCACGACCCGAGTTAAGATTTGGGTCGTGACACTTATGTTTTAATAATGGATTATATCACCATGGATGTCTATACTTAGGCTCTTCATCAATAAAATTCATGATTTTAAAAGTAGTAAAAATGGATAACTAATAGAGTCTTATCAGAGCTCTAGGTTCACGTAGGTCTCACGAGTCACGGGAAAACCCAATAGAGTCTTGCAGATCGGTATGGAGACGTCTGTATTTATCTTCGGGAGGCTATAGGGTGTTAGGAAATATCTCTTTTTTCATCTTCTATCGTGCAGTTAATGGAATAATAATCTCACTCCTCTATTCTCTCACAGATGGTGAGGATGCGCACAACCGACGTTCCAGACCCGGGAGGGGACACTACCCCCATCATCCGAGGCCGTGGCAGAGGCCGGGGGAGGGCACCGCCTGAGGTAGGGGACAAGGGCGTCCCAGACCTATTCCAGTATCACCCCCAGCGGATCCGACAGAGGATCCCATTACTGAGGAGCAGGGCGAGGCGCCTGCAGCAGATCCTGCCCCTTTAGACTTTATGACGGCACCGGGATTCCAGGAGGTCATAGACCGTATGATGCGGTTCATGGACACCATGGCTCAGGCTGGTTTATTTCCAACAGATCCTGCCATTTCTCAGGCGGGAGGGGGAGCCCAAACCCCTACTGTCCAGGCCGCAGGTCATGCAGCAACAATATATTAGACCCCGAGTACACTGCCCGTGGGCGGGCCCCAGCCAGTAGCAGCAACACCTAAGCCTAGACCAGTTGCGGATGATGATCCGCAGAAGCTACTAGATAGATTGACTAGGTTGCACCCTTCTATCTTCGTAGGCGAGCGTGGTGAGGACGCCTAGGACTTTATTGATAGGTGCAGGGACGAACTGCACAACATGAGGATATTGGAGTCCCATGGAGTTGACTTCACTACTTTTCAGCTAGAGGGTAGGGCCCGTAGATGGTGGCAGTCCTATATTCTTAGAAGATCGGCAGATTCACTTCCTATCACTTGGGAGAAGTTTACCCAGATGTTCCTGCACATATATATTCCACCCTTTGAGAGGGAAGAGCTGCGGTATCAGTTTGAGCAGCTCGAGCAGGGTTAGATGTCGGTGACTGACTACGAGGCTAGGTTTTCTGAGTTGTCTTGTCATGCACTCATGATACTTCCTACTGATGCGGAGAAAGTGCGGATATTCATAGCTGGGTTGCATCCAGGTATTAGGGATAGCATGGCCCGAGAGGTGGAGATGGGGACTCCTTATCAGCTTGTGGTAGAGATTGCTCGTAGGATCGAGGGTTATCGGTCGATGAGCAGAGAACAGGGGCAGCAGGATAAGAGAGCCAGATTTTTCAGGGATTTTAGAGGTGCTCCATCTAGGGGAAGAGGTCAGTTTGGTAGGGGCCAACGCAGTAGACCCCCATATTCAGCACCCCACTACCTCCCCGAGGTGTTCCAGTGAGGCCTTATTTCAGTGCCATGCAGGAGCGTTCTTACCGCCCTCCAGCTATTCAGGGTTCTTCTTCAGGGTAGTAGGCTATGGTACCGGGAGGTTGTTATGAGTGTGGGGACCCAAGTCATATGAAGAGGTTTTGCCCCAGGATTCGGGGTAAGGCAGTGCAATAAGGTTACCAGCCGATGGGTCCAGCACCAGCGTTCCGGCCACCCTAGGGTGGAGGACAGGCCGACAGGGGTCGTCCTAGAGGTGGAGTCCAGATAGGAGGAGACCAGTCAGCTCCTGTTCATTCTGGTGGAGGTCAGTCGTCCGGTTCTCCAGCTAGATTATATGCTATTCCGGCCATATCAGATGTAATGGCCTCAGATGCCGTGATCACAGGTATTATTTCAGTATTTGGTAGAGAGGCATTAGTGTTATTTGATTCAGGATCCACTTACTTATATGTATCATCCTTATTTTCCGGTATCCTGGATATTCCCCGTGAGTCCTTGGGTACTCCTATTTATATGTCCACTCCTATGGGTGATTCTGTGGTGGTAGACCGGATTTATCGGTCCTGTGTGATTACATTCTGTGGGTTCGAGACCAGAGCGGACCTCCTGTTGCTTGATATGGATGATTTCGAGGTTATCCTGGGCATGGATTGGCTATATCCCTATCATGCCGTTCAAGATTGCCATACCAAGATGGTTACTCTAGACATGCCCGAGTTCCCTAGGTTGGAGTGGAGAGGTTCCTCAGTTAGTGCAGCTAATCGGTTATTTCTTTCCTGAAGGCTCGACATATGGTCGAGAAGGGTTGTTTGTCCTATCTTGCTTATGTGCGGGACACCACCACCGAGTCTCCGACGATTGATTCAGTGCCAGTAGTTCGAGAGTTTGCTGATGTATTCCCTTCAGACCTTCCAGGCATGCCACCGGATCGTGATATTGCTTTTTGCATTGACTTAGCTCCAGGCACCCAGCCTATCTCTATTCCCCCGTAGCGTATGGCTCTGAAGGAGTTGAAGGAATTGAAAGAGCATATTGAGGAGTTGTTGTCTAAGGGGTTTATCAGACCGAGTGTATCACCTTGGGGTTCTCTAGTGCTATTTGTGAAGAAGAAGGATGGGGCTATGCAGATGTGTATTGACTACCGCCAGCTGAACAAGGTCACCATCAAGAACAAGTACCCATTTCCGCGTATCGATGATTTGTTTGACCAGTTGCAGGGTGATCAGGTGTTTTCTAAGATTGACTTGAGATCGGGGTACCATCAGTTGAAGATTCGGGCCTCGGATGTTCCGAAGACTGCCTTCCGTACGAGATATAGTCATTATGAGTTCCTGGTGATGTCCTTTGGCTTGACTAATGCCCCGGCAACATTTATGGATCTGATGAATAGGGTGTTCAGGCCTTATATTGATTCCTTTGTCATTGTATTTATTGATGACATTTTGATTTACTCACGTAGTCTGGAGGAGCACGAGTAGCATTTGAGAGTTGTGCTCCAGACTTTGCGAGAACAGAAACTATATGCTATGTTCTCCAAGTGTGAGTTTTGGTTGGATTTTGTGGCATTCTTGGGACATGTGGTATCCGGAGAGGGTATCAAGGTTGATCCTAAAAAGATTGAGACAGTTCAGAGTTGGCCACGCCCTATTTCAGCTACCAAGATCAGGAGCTTCTTGGGTCTAGCAGGTTATTATCGCCGATTTGTGGAGGGTTTTTCATCCATTGAAGCCCCACTGACTAGATTGACTCAGAAGAATGCCCCGTTCCGATGGTCCGACGAGTGTGAGGCGAGCTTCCAGAAGCTCAATACAACATTGACCTCAACACAAGTTCTAGTATTGCCTTCTAGTTCGGGGATGTATACGGTTTATTGCGATGCTTCACGTGTTGTCTTGGGATGTGTGTTTATGAAGGAGGGGCGATTTATTGCATATGCTTCACGTCAGTTGAAGGTTCATGAGAAGAATTACCCTGTGCACGATTTGGAGTTGGCGGCGATTGTTCATGCTCTTAAGATTTGGAGGCACTACTTGTATGGGGTGTCTTGTGAGGTTTATACAGACCACCGCAGCTTGAAACATTTTTTCAAGCATAGGGATCGTAATTTGAGAAAGCGCAGGTTGCTCGAGTTGCTGAAGGATTATGACATCACCATTCTTTATCATCTGGGCAAGGCAAATTTTGTAGCAGATGCCTTAAGAAGGAAGGTGGAGAGTATGGATAGCTTGGCTTATATTTCAGCAGAAGATAGACCTCTAGCTTTGGACATTCAGTCCTTGGCTAATCGCGTGGTGATATTGGACCTTTTAGAGCCCCGCCGAGTTCTTGCACGGGTGGTTGCTCAGTCTTCATTATTGGGGGAGATTAAGGCTCGTCAATTTGATGATATGCATTTGGTAGAGCTACGGGAGACAGTGGTACAGGGTGGTGCCAATGAGGTTTCTATTGGCGAGGATGGTATTCTGAGACTTCAGGGCCGTTTGTGTGTTCCTAATGTTGATGGCCTGAGGGAAAAGATTCTAGAGGAGGCTCACAGTTCACGGTATTCTATTCATCCTGGTGCTACGAAGATGTATCGTGGCTTGAAGAAGCATTACTGGTGGAGGCGTATGAAGAAGAACATAGTTGAATATGTGGCTAGATGTCTAAATTGCCAGCAGGTTAAGTACGAGCACCAGAGGCCAGGGGGCCTACTTCAGCAGATGCCTATACCTGAGTGGAAATGGGAGCGTATCACTATGGACTTCATAGTTGGGTTGCCTCGGACTTTACAGAAGGTTTATGCGGTTTGGGTCATTGTGGACATGCTGACCAAGTCGACACAATTCATCCCAGTAGCTACTACTTATACTTCAGAGAGGTTTTCCCAGATCTACATTCGGGAGATAGTTCGGTTGCACGGTGTGTCTGTGTCCATTATATCAGATCGAGGTCCTCAGTTCACCTCGCACTTCTGGAGAGCATTACAGAGTTAGTTGGGCACCCGGGTAGAGCTCAACACATCATTTCACCCTCATACTGACGGGCAGTCGGAGCGGACAGTTCAGATATTGGAGGATATGCTTGGGGTATGTGTGATTGACTTTGGAGGGCAGTGGGACTAGTTCTTGCCTTTGGCCGAATTTGCTTATAATAATAGTTATCAGTCCAAAATTGAGATGGCTCCATTTGAGGCCTTGTATGGTCGGCGATGTCGTTCTCCTATCTGGTGGTTTGAGCTTGGTGAGGCTAGGTTATATGGCACCGACCTGGTGAAGGATGCTTTGGAGAAAGTAAAGTTGATCTAGGAGAGGCTTCGCACAGCATAGTCCGGACAGAAGAGTTGCGCGGATCAGAAGGCGCGTGATGTATCATTTATGGAGGGAGAGAAGGTCCTATTGAAAGTCTCGCCAATGAAGGGTATTATGAGGTTTGGGAAGAAGGGTAAGCTAAGCCCAAGGTTTAAAGGCCCATTTTAGGTGTTGAGACGAGTTGGGGAGGTTGCCTACGAGCTTGCTTTACCTCCCAGTTTATCAGGAGTTCATCCGGTCTTTCATGTGTCCATGCTCTGGAGATATCACGCCGACTTCTCTCACGTGGTAGATTTCAGCACCATCCATCTAGATGAGAGGTTGGGCTACGAGGAGGAGCCAGTTGCTATTATTGACAGGCAGGATCTCCAGTTGAGGTCCAAGAGAGTTTCCACCGGAAAGGTCCAGTGGAGGGGCCAACCAGGCGATGAGGCGACCTGGGAGTCCGAGGAGGACATGCGGAGCAGATACCCACACTTATTAAGAACTTCAGGTATGATTCTAGACCCGTTCGAGGACGAACGTTTGTTTAAGAGGTGGAGAATGTAACGGCCCGACCAATCATTTTGCGTTCTAGGACCCCATGCCCCTAAATGAGACTTCCCGTAGTTGCTTTTACGGATTTATGACTTGCAGGGACGGGTGGTTCGAGACTTGGAAGAGTTTAGAGTACTATAGGAACACTTAGTTCCTTAAGGTTGGCTTTTAAGGCCAAATTTGACTTCGGTCAATGTTTTGAGTAAACGACCTCGGAATCGAGATCCGAAGGTTCTTGTAGGTTCGTATGATGATTTCGGACTTGGGCATATGTTTGGAATGGGTTTTAGATGACCCGGGACTGTTTTGGCGCCAAATAGTGAAATAAGAGTTTTCTTAAGTTCATATTGTGGTTTGGAACATGATTTTTTGTTATCAAGGTCTGAACAGAATTCTGAGACCGCGAATAGTTCTGTCATGTCCTTTATTACTTGCTTTCAAAATTTAGTGTCATTCCGAGCAGTATAGGTAGGTTCGGCGTAATGAAAGCGAATTCAAGAACTTAAAGTTCTTAAGTTTGATCCGAAGACTCAAGCAAGTCCGTATTATGATTTGGGACTTGTTGGTATATTTGGACGGGGGCTCGGGTAGGCCTAAATACCATTTGGGCATCGACCGAGGCCAAAAACCAGCAAAAATGACTGTTGGTGCACCAAATCTGGTGCAACCGCACCTGCGGTGGCCTAGTCGCAGGGGCGAGACCGCTTCTGCGATCCCAGCCTCGCAGGTGCGGCCCCTAGGTGAGGCTTCCCAATTTCGCAGGTGTTGATCAATTTCCGCAGAAGCGGAGCCATAGGTGCGGACTCCGCTCCGCAGGTGCGAGCCAAGACCCCCCCCCCCC
>ML270572.1:0-12479 GCA_005239495.1 Nicotiana undulata | reverse complement strand
ATAGGACAAACAACATATAATAAACCTGTTTCGGGCCCCGGAACCATAACACGGACCCGGTAACAAGGTTTTCACATAATTATTCACTTTCATAAGCCTTTATTATTTTCAGAAAATAATTTTCTTTAAAAATTCATTTCTCGGGCTTGGGACCTCGGAATTCGATTCCGGGCATATGCCCAAGTCCCATATTTTCCTACAGACCCTCCGGGACCGTCACATCACGGGTCCGGATCCGTTTACCAAAAATGTTGACCAAAGTCAACTTTATTCAATTATTCAATTAAAAAATTCCATTTTAATAAAATTTTCACATGGAAGTTCCCGCCTACCTGCCCGGGCTACGCACACATATCGAGGTGAGATTAATGGAGGCTTTCGAAGCCTCGAAACACAGATTTAGTTGGAATTACTCAGGATCACCTTTTGGGTCATCACAAGTGTAGAGTGCCAGCCTTGTGTGTCAAAGTTTAATGGGTACTCAAGGTCCCCAAGGCAATGCTCACACGAAGGGGGCTGAACCTAAAGTCTAAGAGTAGTGGGAAGTGCTTGGAGTTTAAAAGAGGATTTTTTTTTGAGTTTGAAGAGAGTAGTCTGAAACAACATTACTTTGAAAGAAACTTTAGAAAAAGTAATAAAGTATTTTGTGAGAAAAACAGTTTATCAAAGAGAGAAGCAATGCAATCACAACCAGTACAGGGAACTCATGAAAGAACACACACAACAGGGGGCAAGGAGTTGGGGACAAATAACTTTGTTATCAGCATTAGATCCAAGTTACAGGTTCTCATTGTTATCATATAGTAGTCATATAGTTTTCACACAATTGTCACAAAACATCATAGATTAGCAGAGGCAAGATTGTATAGCATTCAAGTGTTAATGGAGGCAAGTTCATAACCTAGGGAGTTAGACATGAATGGAAGCATATAACAATAGTCAAGTCAAGGAAAGAAACATTAACCTACAAACAAACGAGCATGCCAGAGTCACAGAATGAACAAGAGGCATATCAGACTAAGAGAAAGAGATGGATAATAGTATGCAGACACAATTACAGGGAAACACATGGAAGCAGGATACATATTCAGACTTAACAAAAGGGAAAGACACGATGGGGTTAAGCTAATTACATGGTAGACAGTAGAACCACAAGATAAAAACACATAAGGAATAGTAAGTAAATAAACAAGAACTGGAGCATATTGTATAGAGATACTATAAAACTAACTTAGAGACATACCAGTCGAATAGTAAGAAATAGAAAAATGCAAAGAGATAGAGCAGCAACAGCAGTATGTAGAACAAAAGAGCAGCAGAGGACAATAGTGTGCAGAATGAGAGAGCACCAGTAGGACACTAGTATGTAGAATGAGAGATTACTCAGTCTTGGCTTTAAGCCGACTGAGTAGTCAGTAATAGATATAAAGAGCAAGAAGATATGTGTATGAAAAACGCAGAAAGTTCAGAGCAATGTACTCAGTGTTGTGTGTGTGAGATCAGTGAAAGTGTTAGTCAAGAGTGTGTTTAGAGTGCATGTGTAAAGAGAGAAGACATGGTATATATAGTTTGAAAAATGAGTAGTCACATAGGTAAAGGGTGCATAATTATGGAAATAACAACCAATTAGTATCAATTAAAATACTGGACTCCTTCAATTAAGGAGTCAAGTTCAAACGATGCAGCCAGGGCTATGTAAGGAAAAGAAATCAACTTATAAGACTGATTTTGTTTAAATAGAGACAAAGAAATCATATGGCACATAATAAGAGCCAAATACAAAGTATAAAATTAAGGAAAGTTGAACTAACATTATATTTATAAAGTAAATAAGAGTAGCAGCTTTGAAAATCAATTGAAAGAATCTCGAATGCAATCACAATTACAGGGAATCCAATGTAGTTAAGGAAAGTATCACCTGAGTAAGGAAAGCATTCAAAATTGGTACAGAATTACAAAGGAAATACATAAGATCATTTAATCACAGAAAAACATCACAGGTCTTGGGATTTTCACACAAAAATCAGTACAAATCATCAGGTGAATACTTAATAAGTCAAGGGGTCGGACTTATTAAACATTTAAACAACAATCATTGATCAACACGGAGCAAAACTCAGAAAATTAAAAGTCATAACAATGGACTAAAGCAAGAGTCACAAAGAACACACATATAGTCTTGTAAGAAACGAATACACATAATAAAGATCAACCTAGAAATTTAGGGTTTCAGCATAGCAGTCAAGGCAACACGAAATCATGAGATAATCGCTTAAACATAGGATAGATGATTAAAATCAAAAGGGAATACTGTTTTGAGAACAGGGTATAGAAACCCTAGCTTTTGAGATTTTTAAAAAACGAGATTTTCTGGAGAAAACCATAGAGAAACTTCATAATATTGTAAAATGTAAAACGGATCTTAAAAGAAAAATCAAGATACAGGAGATTAGGGTTTCGTGGAACCCAGAAAAGAGGGCAAACCTCATGAACGGCAATCGATTTAGGCCGGAGAGACTGCAAGACTTACTCAAACGGCCGGGGATGGCCGGAAATGGCAAGAGACCCAAAAAGAGGTAGTGAACCGCTCCAGGATCATCTGAAGAGATTAAGAGGTTGCTAAATAGGTGAGAGGCAAGCGGGTGGCCAGGAGATGATAGGGAATCAAGGTTCCGGTGAGAATCCACCGGAGAAAGCGACTGGAAAACATCGAAGAAGACGAAGTCAAGAGACTTCTAGAGAGTCGTAGAGAGACTGAGAGATAAAGAGATGAGAGAGGAACCGTCTCGAAGGAAATAAGACCGAAAGAGGGGGGGGGGGGGGGGGGGGGGGTAGGTTAGAGATATTTTAGGTAACTAAAATCTGGGCCGTTGATCTTATCTGATCAACGGCTCATATTGGCTTGGGATTGGGTCGGGTATTTGATGGGTTTTGGGTTAGGTCATTTATGGGTTAAAAATGGGTTTGGGCTGGGTATAACTTAGGCTATATTTTAAATAATAAATTGGCTATTTGTTAAATACCACTAAAAAGAGATAAATAGTTAATAAAAAATAGCTAATTAATTAGATAAAATGAAGGCTAAATAAGTAAAATTAATGTAATTAACTAGTATTTAAAATATAAGATGACTAATTACTGAATTAAAATAGCATATAATGTACAATTAGGCTATAATTGCAAAGTCATTGTAATTATAGCCTAATAATGGCAAATTGGCTAATTTGTGAAATAATAGAATCCCAATATGTTTAAACATAAGATATAAATAACCTAATGAGTGAGAAAATGATTTGAAATTGTTTGTAACATCACCTATGCATAATTATGATTAATTATGGAACATAAAAATTGTAAATAACATGGAAAATGATTTGATAAAAATACAAAAAATTATGGAAAAATATCGATTACTGCAAAGAGTGAACCTGAATGCTTATATGCAAGTTTGAAAAATAATTTGAGGAAACATTGGGTATCAACAACTGCCCCTCTTTACCCGGGAAGGATAGAAGAGTTATCGGGTAAAGATACGATGGCCAATTTTTACCGAGTAGAGATAGTATGAAAGATTTAGGCCGCACCCTGGTTTCCGAGTTGCCTACATATCCCTGGTTTTACAGGAATCAGGCCGTATGTATTTCAGGAATCACCATCGAAGCATACCGGTGGTGTTTTACAAGAACGGATGCAAGGTGTAGGGTAAGGTGGACGGGAAGGTCTTACGGGGTCGTTCTGAGAACTGGAGCGGTCCGCTCCTGCTTAGCTGGCTGGCTGTCCCGGCCGGGTTACCTGCAAATAAATAACAAGCATATACTTTGCATAATATAAACATGATGCAAGTTCCCGTTGGACTATGAATGTTGTCTTTGGACAATTGAGGATGATGTCCTTAGACCATGATGTCCTGGGCCATGAATCGCTTGATGCGGGATTCACAGGCTATGAAATGATGTTCTCGGGCCATGAGGATGGTGCCTCCGAACCATGATGCCTTTGAATAATGGTTTGCAAGTTGAATAAAAGAGATCCTCAGGCCATGAAATGATGATCTCGGGCCATGAAGATGGTGCCTCTGACCGATGACGCCTTTGGACAAGTTGGCGATATTTCAGCCCATGAAGAATGCAGTAGTATGATGCTGACAAGACAGAGTTTAGTCTTGCGATTTGTGAAAGAATAAGAGGGGCAGAGCTTAGCCCGAAAGAAAGCGTAAATAAATAGCTTAACGCAAGGTGATTGCTTTGAAAAGGTAGATAGGAGCTTTGCGTAATGAAGTAGAATGTAGAGAGAGGTAGCGTGGAATCTCGGAAGGCGGAATGGTAGCTTTATGCAATGCAGGAAATAAATGCAGGGCAGGTAGCGTAGAACCTCAGAAGGCAGAATGATAGCCTTATGCAATGCAAGAATAAAGTGCAGGAGAGGTAGCGTAGAACCTCGGGAGGTAGAATGGTAGCCTTTGCAATGCGAGAAAATGCAGGGACATAATGCTTAGTCTCGAAAGGCAGAACAATAGCCTTATGCAAAGATGCGAATGCCGGGGAGGTAGATCTTAACCTCGGAAGGCAAAATAGTAGCCTTATGCAATGCGAGAAAATGCAGGGAGATAGTGCTTAGTCTCGGAAGGCAGAACAGTAGCCTTATGCAAAGATGCGAATGTAGGGGAGGTAGAGCTTAACCTCGGAAGGCAGAATAGGAGCCTTATGCAATGCGAGAAAATGCAGGGAGACAATGCTTAGTCTCAGAAGGCAGAACAGTAGCCTTATGCAAATATGCGAATGCAGGGGAGGTAGAGCTTAACCTCGGAAGGCAGAATAGTAGCCTTATTCAATGTGAGAAAATGCAGGGAGACAATGCTTAGTCTCGAAAGGCAGAACAATAGCTGATGATAAAATTTGGCGATATGATTGTTGTGAATGAAGCGTTATTTGCGATAACAGCAAGCGTCGACATGTGCGATGAGTTCGAGAGCGTATCCTTGAGAAGTATGCGTCTTGCGGGGATAATAGGATGTTTTGCGATTTTGCCGTATTTGTGCCTGCATCCAAAGAAAATTGTGAGTTCTGTAAAGGGGAGGGTTAGTTCGTATCCTCGCTGGCTCGGCTTGGCCTATCTGCTTGATAATGATAACTTTGTTGTACCATGGGGGTAGTGTTGCTAAACAAGCTTTTTTGGGCAGTAAATATGCATGGTTTTATAAAATATAACATACAATTAAAAAAAAATTCTTTGGATGAACCGACGACCACGACGTGGTCCAAGACGCTGCAGCCTCTCTTGCTACGGAATTTTGAGGATCCTCCTCAAAATTCTTCCCCAATTTGATAGGTGAATGCTTCTGGCTGTTGCTTGTGTGGCGACCGACTGAACTTGACCTCAAAATTCTGCCCCAATTTCCATTTGTGGGAAAAATGAAATTTTTATCAAAATGTGACCGAACCTATAGGGCTGCCTACGTATCCCCTCTTAAACGGGAATCAGGTCAGGCGTAGTTCAATTTACAGCATTGATAAAAGCATAAAGAGTTACACATAGTAACGCTTGACTGCATCTAAGTTAATTGGTTTAGGCCAAACTTCTCCATCCATTTCTGCAAGTATGAGTGCTCCTCCTCTCAGCACTCGGTGAACCATGTACGGGCCCTGCCAATTGGGAGAGAATTTCCTTTTTGCTTTGTCTTGATGAGGAAAGATTTTCTTTAACACCAGCTGCCCCGGTGTGAATCGTCTTGGTTTGACTTTCTTGTTGAAGGATCTGGTCATTCTGTTCTGATAGAGCTGACCATGACAAACTACGTTCATTCTTTTTCCGTCTATGAGGGTCAATTGCTCATAGCGGCTTCTTACCCATTCTGCATCGCTGAGCTTAGCTTCTTGTAAGATTCTCAGAGATTGAATCTCAACTTCAGCAGGAATGACGACTTCTGTATTGTATACCAACATGTAAGGAGTTGCCCTAGTTGATGTGTGAACCGTGGTGCGGTATCCCAATAGTGCGAATGACAACTTCTCATGCCACTGCTTGTGCTTCTCTATCATCTTTCTTAGTATCTTCTTGACGTTCTTGTTAGCAGCCTCAACGGCTCCATTCATTTGAGGTATGTATGCTGTAGAATTCTTGTGTTTGATCTTGAAGGTTTCACACATTACTTTCATCAAATCACTTTTTAGGTTGGAACCATTGTCGGTGATGATCGACTCTAGAACTTCGAACCGACAAACAATGCGGTCGCGGACAAAGTCAGCCATGACCTTCTTAGTAACTGCTTTGTAAGATGCTGCTTCGACCCATTTGGTGAAATAGTCAATGGCAACCAGAATGAACCTGTGTCCATTGGAGGCTGCAGGCTCGATTGGTCAAATAACATCCATGCCCCAAGCGGTGAACGGCCAGGGTGAACTTGTTGCATTAAGCTCACTGGGAGGTACCTTTATCATATCCCATGTATCTGACATTGGTGGAATTTGGGGACATACTGGATGCAATCTATTTCCATGGTCATCCAGAAATAACCAGCCTGAAGTATCTTCTTTGATAGAACAAACCCGTTCATATGAGGACCGCATGTACCGGCATGTATTTCCTCCAACAACTTCGTTGCTTCCTTTTCTTTGACACATCTTAGCAAACCCTGATCGGGAGTCCTCCTGTACAGGGTTCCTCCGCTGTGAAAGAAATTGTTTGATAACCTTCGAAGAGTGCGCTTTTGAGTAGCGTTTACAAGCTCTGGGTACTCTCCCTCTACCAAGTACTCCTTGATATCATGAAACCAAGGTCTTTCGTCTGCTTCCTCTTCAACATGGGCGTTGTAGGTCGGCTGATTGTGGATCCCTACCGGGATAGGATCAATGAAGTTCTTGTCTGGATGCTGGATCATAGATGACAAGGTGGCCAGCGCGTCGGTGAACTCATTCTGGATTCTGGGAACATGCCGGAATTCAATCTTTGTGAACCTCTTTCACAATTACTACACACGATGTAGGTATGGCAGTATTGTGGAATTCTTGGTTTCCCATTCTCCTTGGACTTGGTGTATCAATAAGTCTAAATCACCAATCACTAATAATTCCTGAACATTCATGTCGATGGCCAAATTGAGCCCCAGGATGCAGGCCTCATATTCAGTTATGTTGTTGGTGCAGGGGAACCTGAGTTTGGCGGATACCGGGTAGTGCTGCCCAGTTTCTGAAATTAAGACTGCTCCAATACCCACGCCTTTGAAGTTTGCAGCCCCATCAAAGAACATCCTCTAACCGTCGTAGGATTCTGCAATGTCCTCTCCTACGAATGACACTTCTTCATCGGGGAAATACGTTTTCAATGGTTCGTATTTTCCACCCACAGGATTTTCAGCAAGATGATCGGCTAATGCTTGTCCCTTGACCGCCTTCTGAGTTACGTAAATGATGTCGAACTCACTTAACAGGATCTGCCATTTAGCTAGCTTGCCAGTGGGCATGGGATTCTGAAAGATGTACTTGAGCGGATCCATCCTTG
This sequence comes from Nicotiana undulata, assembly GCA_005239495.1. Lineage (NCBI taxonomy): Eukaryota > Viridiplantae > Streptophyta > Magnoliopsida > Solanales > Solanaceae > Nicotiana > Nicotiana undulata. Next base: position 4,982 of record ML270572.1, on the reverse strand, counting down.
ATATGAGGTACGTTGTGTAGGCGCATAAGTAATGCCTCAGCTTCTGTGCGACCCAAGTCAAAGAACAACAAGCGCGCTCTAATAGAGAATACCGGGCCTCATACGGAGTAAACCTTTTGCTGAGGTAGTAAATTGCTTGCTCTTTCCTCCCTGTTTCGTCATGTTGCCCGAGAACGCAACCGAAAGCTCCATCTAGCACAACAAGGTAGAGTAATAGAGGTCTACATGGCTCTGGAGGTACCAAGACTGGTGGTGGTGAGAGGTACACTTTGATTCTTTCGAAGGCCTTTTGACAATCCTCAGTCCATTTGGTGGCAGCATCCTTTCTTAGCATCTTGAAAATCGGTTCACAAATGACAGTGGACTGGGCTATGAACCGGCTGATATAATTGAGCCTTCCTAGAAAGCTCATAAAATCCTTCTTGTTCCTTGGTGGCGGCAATTCTTGGATGACTTTGACCTTTGATGGATCTAGCTCTATTCCTCAATGCTTGCCAGCAGGAACCCCGAACGCACACTTTGCGGGGTTAAGTTTCAGATTGTATTTCCTTAACATGTTGAAGAACTTTCTCAAATCTTCCATGTGATCAACTACTTTCTTTTATTTGATGATGACATCGCCCACATATACCTCGATCTCCTTGTGAATCATATAATGGAATATAGTAGTCATGGCTCTAATGTAAGTGGCCCCTGCATTCTTCAGACTGAATGTCATCATCTTGTAGCAATACATTCCCCACGGCGTAATGAAGGCCGTTTTCTCAGCATCTTCCTCGTCCATCCAAATCTTATGGGAACCAACAAAACAATATACAAAGGACTGCAGCTCGTGCTTGGCTCAATTGTCAATGAAGATGTGTATGTTCGGCAGGGGGAAGTCGTCTTTCGGACTGGCCCGGTTGAGATTCCGGTAGTCGACGCAGACTCTGACCTTCCCATCTTTATTTGGTACAGGCACAATGTTGGCCAACCATGTAGGATATTCGACCACCCGGAGAACCCCGACGTTGATCTACTTGGTGACCTCTTCTTTGATTTTCAAGCTTATTTCTGGTTTGAACCTTCTGAGCTTTTGCTTCACTGGTGGGCATATTTGATTGGTTGGAAGCTTGTGAGCCACAATAGATATACTGAGGCAAGTCATGTCATCATATGACCAGGCGAATATGTCCTCATATTCCATTAAGAATTCCGTATATTCCTCCTTTTCTGAAGGCGACAAATAAATGCTGATGCATGTTTCTTTGACGTTTTCTGCGTTTCCCAGGTTGACGACCTCAGTCTCGTCCAAGTTAGACATATGTCTATTCTCAAAGTTCTCGACCTCTTTAATAATATCCTCAGGTATATCGTCCGCGTCTGACTCAGAATTCGTTTGTTGCGTTGCCTCGTTGCATGTCACAGTCCTCGGTTCATCAACATTAGTAATAGTAATGTTGTGTAAATAAAGTAACGGGGAGGAAAACATTAGCAAGTAAATATAATATTTATAAAGAAGCTATAAATGCTTTGATAAATTAAATAATTGTTTGAAAATGGGAGCTCTTTCTTGAAGAAATTAAAAATGCGAAAAGGAAGAAAATTCTTTAAATAAATAAAACTGTAAATAATGCTTGTTTCGTTAGCCTTGCTACCACGAGGCTCGGCGGGCTTTGGTTGTCCTGATGGACCAATTGTTGAGATATGATCCCTTTCTCACCACCTGTATAGAAGGGCCTTCCTCCCCCTCCTCCTCGATAATGACACAGCAGTCCATATCCTCATCACCCAGAAATAGATCCCTCATTGCCGCTAGCGCTTCCTCCTCATCTGTACCATATGTGATGTCAGATGGCTGGAAAGTTTGCTCTATGTGGGGTATTGGCTGCTCCAATGGATAGTAAGGACCGCGCCATGGTGGCGACCAGTTATTGAATTCTTCCCAAGTATAATCATACCCTAGACCGAAAGTAGTACCGTGCTCCTTGAGTTTTATAGGCTTTGTGATTCCCTGGAAATTTTTACCGAGCGCTTTGCCTGGCTCGTACCCTTGCCAGTTCAATCTGCTTTCGGTCTTACTGTCCCACCACTTGTCCTTGTCAATGGTGTTAACACGTTCAACGTTGTGGTAGATTTCTCCACCCAACTTCCTCCTTCCATCGTTGACCAAAAAGGTCTAGCGACCGTAGATATGGTTGCTACCGTCGCCATGAATGATTACCTCTTGGTGATTCCATTCAAACTTCACAGCTTGGTGTAAGGTTGATGCCACGGCCCCAACAGCGTGGATCCAAGGTCGCCCCAATAGCAGGTTGTATGCAGGCACGTCTATCACTTGGAAGTCTACATCGAACCAAGTAGGCCCCAACTGTAGGCACAAGGTGATTTCTCCTATGGCAGACCTCTTCGAACCATTGAAAGCCTAAACGTTGATCTCTCCTTCTCTTCGTGTAGACTCTTGCCCAATTTATTGAGTGTGACCAGCGGACAGATGTTGAGGCTGGAACCCCCATCAACTACGATCCTTCTAATGAAATGATCCTCACATTGCACAGTGATGTGTAGCGCTCTGTTATGTCCTAATACTTCAGGTGGCAGCTCATCCTCATGTAAAGTGATCTTGTGACTTTCCAGTACCTGGCCTACCATGTTGGCCATTTCCCCACTGGTGATATTGTCTGGCACGTATGCTTCACTCAGCACTCTCAGAAAAGCACTCCTGTGTCTTTCAGAGTTCTGTAATAGGGAGAGGATGGATATCTGAGCTGGTGTTTTGTTCAACTGGTTCAGGATTGAGTATTCCTTGGCTTGTAACTTTCTCCACTGATCGTCTGAACCTGTTTCAATGATGGGGGACGATTGTTGGCCTGCTTGCTAGACTCGGCCAAATGTTCAGGGGTATAAAATTTGCCAGTTCTCGTCATACCCTATGCAGCGATCGCTTCTTCCGACTTGCCTTTACCTTTCCTTCTTGCTTCAGCGGTATAGTCCCACGGAATAGAGTCCGAGTAAAAGGGTTCTGTTGTTGACATTGCCACTGGAATAGGTGTGGTCATTCTTATTCCTGCCGGAGTATGTGTTATAGATGGCCGGACTGCAACTTTGAGTGGTTGTACAAACTCGACTTCGATCGGCACTGGGGCCTTTTCCTTTGCGGGTGGTCTCGATTCAAAATCAAGTGGAATGGACATGTTTACCTCAGCTTCCTCAGAAGTCTACACCTGGACCAAGATCGGATTAAGAGTAATTGCAGGCTTCTTCGGATCACCCTCTGCAATCAGCCCAATTGATCCCTCGGGATCCCAGTCATCATCAAACTCAATCATGTGGACACCACCCTTATGGTCAGGCAGCAGATTATTGCGAACATTAGGAGCAGGGTCCTTGTCTACAATGATCTTGTTATCTATGAGGGTCTGTATCTTGTCCTTCAAGGAACGACATTCCTGGATGGTGTGTCCCTTCATGCCGGAGTGGTAAGCACATATTTTGTTTGGGTTGACCCACTGAGAAGGGTTCTCAGGGGCGACGGCGGGAATGGGTGTGACATAACCGGCGGCTTTGAGCTTTTCGTATAATTGGTCAATGGGTTCAGCTATGGCGCTATGCTGTTTTGGTGGATGACGGTCGAAGTTTGGGCGAGGTCTTGGGAAGTTTTGGCGATTAGGTGGTGATTGGTATTGGGAAGGTTGGGAATTGTAGGCATTATAGACGGGAGCTGGTCGGGAGTATCTGGGCGGGGTAGGCTGATATGTGGGTGGTGGAGCTTGGTATGTCGGTGAGGGTGTTTGGTATTGAAGTGAGGGTGCTTGGTAGCTTGGAGCTGGTTGGTATGTGAAGGAAGGTGCAGGGTATACTTGGTATTTGGGAGGGGACTTGGCTTGCTGTGCCACCATCATGACTCCTACATCCCTTTTCTTAGACACACCACTGGATTGCAGAGCTTTATTGGTAGCCTGTAAAGCTTCAAAATTAGTAACCATACCGTTTTTGACACCTTCCTCGATTCGCTCTCCCAGCTTGATGATATCAGAAAACTTGTGCCCCTCGACCATCATCAGCCGCTCATAGTACTGAGGATCCTGAGCTCGTACAAAGAACTTCTTCATTTGTTTTCCTTTGTAGATTGTTTTGCTGGTTACCTATCCCTGACGCCGAGGTTCTCCGGGTGGTCGAATATCCTACATGGTTAGCCAACATTGTGCATGTACCAAATAAAGATGGGAAGGTCAGAGTCTGCGCCGACTACCGGAATCTCAACCGGGCCAGTCCGAAAGACGACTTCCCCCCTGCCGAACATACACATTTTCATTGACAATTGTGCCAAGAACGAGATGCAGTCCTTTGTAGATTGTTTTGTTGGTTACCATAAGATTTGGATGGACGAGGAAGATGCTGAGAAAATGGCATTCATTACGCCGTGGGGAGTGTATTGCTACAAGATGATGCCATTCATTCTGAAGAATGCAGAGGCCACTTACATGAGAGCCATGACTACTATATTCCATGATATGATTCACACAGAGATCGAGGTATATGTGGACGACGTCATCATCAAATCAAAGAAAGCTGTTGATCACATGGAAGATTTGAGAAAGTTCTTCAACAGGTTAAGGAAATACAATCTGAAACTTAACTCTGCAAAGTGTGCGTTCGGGGTCCGGCTAGCAAGCTGCTAGGGTTCATTGTTAGTCGTCGAGGAATAGATCTAGATCCATCAAAGGTCAAAGCCATCCAAGAATTGTCGCCACCAAGGAACAAGAAGGATGTTATGAGCTTTCTGGGAAGGCTCAATTATATCAGCCGGTTCATAGCCCAGTCCAGTGTCATTTGTGAACCGAGTTTCAAAATGCTAAGAAAGGATGTTGCCACCAAATAGACTAAGGATTGTTAAAAGGCCTTCGACAGAATCAAAGAGTATCTCTCAACACCACCACTCTTGGTACCTCCAGAGCCGGGTAGACCTCTATTACTCTACCTGGCCGTGTTAGATGGAGCTT
>ML270570.1:58413-71196 GCA_005239495.1 Nicotiana undulata | reverse complement strand
CCGCACCCCCCCCCCCCCCCCCCCCCCCCCCCCCCCCCCCCCCCCCCCCCCCCAAGTCTCTAAAAATTCACACAAACCCAAAGGAACTAAACTTTTTTACGCAAAAATAACGTTGAAATTTGTGCTCCATAACTAGAAAGAAAATACCCTTTTTTTGGTTGAAAAAGAAAGTACTCTTTCTTCGATATGAAAATAAAGTACTCATTTTATTGAAAAGAGAAAATACTCATTTTGTTGAAATGAAGAAAAAAAATTCTACATGAAAAGAAAGTATTTTTTCGTTAAAATGAAAAAATTAGTTTTTATATCATGGAAAAAGATGCTCATTTGTTGAAATGAAAAAAAAAATCTATCTATCACATGCAAAGAAAGTACTATTAATATTATTTTTATCTAGGGTGGAAGTGGGGTGGGTAGGTGGGGATGGGGCAAGGGTTTGGGGTTGGGGTTGTGGTGGGGTTCGGTTGGGTGGGGTGTGGGGGTGGGTTGGGGGATTGGTGGGGATGGGGAATAGGGTGGGGAAGGTTGAGAAGGAGTTTTGGAAAATGTTTTTCCTTCTTTTAATAGGGAAAACATTTTCCTCCATTTGGAGGAAAATGAGTTCACGAGTAAATTGTTTTCCAAAACATTTAGGCCAACCAAACATGGGAAAATTGGAAAACATTTTCAGAAAAATGTTTTCCTTCGTACCAAACACACCCTTAGTTTGAATAATTAAAGTAACCATTACTTTAAAAAGTTAGACAAAATAGTAACCAATCAAATTAAGCCATCTAAAATGAATTAGAATCTTGGCATATAGTTTTCTAGGAATCTTCAGAAAGAAATAAAGGAAAACTGGGGATAAGCATAATCCTCATAGTAGATGTTGAAACGCGGAGGTAGAGAAAACAAATACAGTTGTAAAATAGGCACCTTCATGGGTTGGATTTGGGGACTTTCACGTTGCAGCTGGACTAAGTTTATTTCACGGGTTGAAATGGGCAATGCCCAAACCGTAAAATGTTGGGAGGGTTAGATGGACTTAGGCCATTTTTGACACCCCTAAATTGAAGACGGTCATCTTCCTTAATTGCATTGCCATCTCTAATTATCAGGTGTTTCCTTTCATATCCTTTTAGGAAAAATGTAATTTTCTTTTTAAAATTTGCATTCATATAATTTAGTAACATATTAGCATGTTATCCTTAGTAGTTACTTTACAGAAATCAGTTCGCATGATAAAAATCAAGTCCGCCAATGTTGCAAAGCGAATTGGTCCCCATGTATAGGTGATTAAGGATTTTTATTACCCAAAACATCAAAGAACGGAGGTTTTCATGATAGTTGTAACCACGGGGATCCATGTATTATGGACCAAAATTACCAAGAACTTCCGAAATATCTGGGTTATTATACAAAGTGGTAAAATAATTTATGTGTAAAATACTACGACAAATAACTTGAGTCATTACAGAGAAAAAATGGCAAGAAAGAAAATAAAAGGACACTTCAGCATATAGACTACAAGACATACCTGATTTATATTTCCAGGAAAAGGTGAATAGCCTGTTTCAGAATTGACATCGCCATCAGGATATCCAGAAGCTCTAAGCAATGGATCGAGCTGGTTGTATTCCACATTAATCACCATTGTTCGCCCTAGCCAAAGTTAATTAACGTATACATTAAAAGAGCTCAAATGTCACCCTTTATAGAAGACAACATAATTTATGTGCTCATGGGTTAAATTTGATAGGCAGAAGCAGCCCAACTTGTCATGACTTGGCCAAGCTATGGCATATAGTGGCATTGCTTAAAAGAAACTATTTTGAGACCCTCCAACTATGATTTCAGGACCATGCCAGTTTATTCAATTAAGCATAGCAGAAAGATTACACGGAGGTGCAGATCTCATTACACAGAGGTCCAAATCTGCGTGCAGAGTAAAATAGGTCTGAATTTGGCAAATAACAGTTAGTTAAACGGCTAAACGCGGCTTCAAGCTCCCAACAGCTCAGAATTTGTTCTTGATACAGCTGATGATGGATGTAAAAAGAATACAAAAAGGGTTTGTCCTTTTATTATGTCTGCTTTTACTAATTTGATTTTTGACTTCAAAACCTTTTTTTTGAAATTTTACAACTCAATTTCAACCTGTCTAAATAGCTTAATTTCTTCGATAACTCAACTGTTAATTGACTCTTCATGTATACAGAGAAGGTTCAGAAGAAAAAGTTAAGTCGAAAGCTAAAGCTCATGGGGTCAGTTATTGTAATTTATCCCTTTCTATTTCTGTGAATTACAACTTCTTAATTAAATTTTAATTGTTTAACTATTATCTTTCCTTAGTTGATTTGGGACTTCCTCGCTCGCATAACACTTTATTTCTAACATTTATTCATCACATTATCCACATCTACGAGTTTCAATACTCAAAATTGTAGTGAAGTAGAGCTCATTTGCATGCAGCCACTGCACACTCTGTATCTTACAACCAGATCAAGAAAATGTTTATTTTCATAATATGTTCAATGATATGAGGAGCTAGGCTCAGATGGTTCGGGCACGTGTGGAGGAGAAGTCCAAACGCTCCAGTAAGGAGATGTGAGCGGTTGGCTTTGACAAGTATAAGAAGAGGTAGAGGGCGGCCCAAGAAGTATTGGGGAGAGGTGATCAGGCAGGACATGGAAGACTTCAAATTTCCGTGGGCATGACCCTTGATAGGAAAGTGTGGAGGTCTAGCATAAGGTTGTAGGATAGGAGGTAGCGGAGCTCTTGGCTACTCCACACCGGGTGAGAGGCTAGTCTGTCAGGGTTGTGTCCTAGAGTGCTAGTGGTTATTATTGTGTCCACACTTCTCTTTCACTTTTCATAGTACCGAGCTTTTCTTACGTGCTACTGTTATTGTTTTCATCTATTTTCTGGTACTTTTGATTATGTTATTATTTTTATGCTTTTTACTATTGGTACTGATATATTGTCTTTTTCGTCTGCTTGAGCCGAGGGTCTATCGGAAACAACCTCTCTACCCCTTGGGGTAGGGGTAAAGTCTGCGTACACTCTACCCTCCCCAGACCCCACTTGTGGGATTTTACTGAGTTGTTGTTGATATGAGGAGCTATCTCAAAATTAATAATTCAACGAAGGATGGTGATCACAAGTCCGCATGGAATCATGTTATTTATAATTGCAGAGTCTGTGATAATAATTTTCAAAAGAAAAAACTGTAAGGCTTAACATATTTATTAACCGACTCAACTATTCAGAAAACATTTCCACTCAGAAGCTTGGGTAAGTTCAGCTATAGGGGAAACATGATCCTGAGTGGCTTCACCTACTACTCAACTATTTCTATAAACCTGTCCAAGTAGCCCCTTGCAACCCGTTACTGTATGTAAAAAGTGATATCAGCAACCAGAATCTTCTAACACGTAGTCCACAAATTTCTCAGGGCTATTTTATATTAAATAACTAAGAGTTCTCTCATCTTCTCCTTGTTACATACCTTTGAGAGGTCCAATGTTTTTGAAGAATCTCTATAATCAATTTTTGCTCAATTATAGCACATCTAAAGATGTATATGTTCTCCCACTCAAGCCCTGTATGGAGAATCAGGTACAGAGGAAATCAGGCATGAAACAGACAGATCCTGCTATTCCTCGTCCCAAGTTACCTTTTCAAAAGACCAGCTTAAATGCTGTTGGAAGATCATAGGCAACCAATTCATAGGATCAAAATCAACTGATCGGACAGATAGTATCCAAGTACTTTTGAGACCTGTTAAAATTTTGGCTAAAGATTAAGCCACCAACATTGCGAAGTTCACAGCATTTATTACTTTTCTGTTCTTTTCCCTGGGCCACGACAAAATGCAAAGCTAGATGTAAGTTACTCATCCGCGTACCATCTTTATGAGTGAGTTTGGTAATGCCACCAATGGCTTCTTTAGCTTTCCGAGGAACAGCAAGAGAATTGACATGGTATTGTTTTATCGCGCTGACACCTAGCGCTGCTGGAATTGCCTGGAAGATAATGAAATGTACAGATTGATAAATTGTCCTAACATACATGAGTAGAATATGAAACAATTCAAAAACAAAAAGAAACAAAAAAGAGAAAAGGCATCCAACTAACCTTGAAAAGTAGACCATTGGTGTCTTGGAAAAAAAGAACCCATCTTAGGCCTGCATCATGCCTAGATTGCACAAAATTTGGACCATCAATCACAGAAATATGTTAACTCTCTTTCTCATTTTAAGTGAAATGTGCACCTCTTAAAAAATCAATACAAACTGGGTGCACTAGTGACGAGATACAGGCTATAATGAGAAGGTTTTACATCAGCTTTTATTTCCAGGACACGAAGGGAAAAAGCCTTGAAAGTTTCTTCACTTCAAAGATGGATACACTGTATAAGGTAGGGTCCAGAATAATAAAGATCATGGTTAAACATTATAGTTCAAGTTAAAAAGCAATGGAATGAGACCGGAAATTACAAAAGAAAAGGGTATCCATCTTTCTCTAACTGGGCAGCCTGATGCACAACGCATCCTGCATTCACGCATGGTCCAGGGAAGACCACATGGAGTGGTGTGATGTAGACAGCTTACCCTAATGGAAGGGGCGGTTGCTTCCACGGCTCGAACCCATGACCTATAGGCCACATGGAGACAACTTTATTGTTGCTCCAAGGCTTTCCTTCATCCATCTTTCTCTAACTGATTACTTTTATATAGGCTAAAAGGGGTAGTTCATTGGTTCATCCAAAATCACATTAAGGTGTACGAGAATGGCAGAAAGAAAGCAAATGTTTAAACGAAAAGGGGGGAAAAGGGGTAAAAACATACCAAACTTTAAGAAGGCCACTTGAGTAAAGAAGTGAGTGGACGTCTCCATGGCCATGAGGTTTTGTCTGGTAAAGCAGAGGCATAGGCAAAACTCAGGCACTTTCAGCCAAAAAAGTTAATAACATCAATTGAATACAAAAATATTCATATCTTTAAATATAGGAAGAGCATTCAGCATTCAATTATCCACCTGAATTCTATATTTATTATGGGGGTCCAGAGCAAGGTGTGCTTCATTATTATCTAAACATGCAACTTTTTCCTGCAAAAAAATCAAGAAATATATGAGTTCTGATACTATGACTTAATTCTTCATAGGCTTCTTCAGATCAGTTGCTCACCTGCTTAAGCAGTTTTACTTGTGTGGGTTTCATCCCAAAAAAGGAGTTTTTTTCTAAGAGCTCCATGGTACGTAAATGTGTGTCATCTGACGTCATAATAGCTAAAGGAATCTCCGCTTGGCAGTTGCCTAATTACAAGGAAGCTGTTAGTTTCCAGGAAACTCCTACATGTTTCTACATGTTTATTGTATTAAGGATATGTATCATACTTTTAGGTGGCCGAAACATGATATGTTAGCAGATCTCTATGCATAAAGATATTCTTTTTTAGCCAATCCTTTTTAGCTTGTATGTATTGTTTGCTACGCCAAGGAAGAGAATTCTTGACACCATTTTTATCCATAAGGAACATTTCTTTTGTTTCTACTGCTATTACTACTACTACTACTATGCATCGATCCCAAGCCAGTTAGGATCGGCTATATGAACCCTCACTATGTGCACAAAATATAAGGTTTAAATTGTTTTCTGAACTTTCTAAAAGGTTTCTAAAGAATCAAAATTTTGGCAACTCCACAAATAGAAACACTGGTCAACAAATCTTGGAAGCAGCTTCATGAATCTTAAACTTGCGACTGGATCCCCTAGCACAACCATCCCCCTCAACTTCCTTAAACTTAAGTCCCTAACATAACAGTCCAGGAAGAGGTACCTCCCAGAGCTTGGGTTACACCAAATTGCCAACTTCTATAATTTGTTGGTTTACTATGCTAACGGTGCGATGAAAAATTGGGACTGAACAAGACGCAGTTTAACTGTAATTTTGTCCCTTACAGAAAATATTTACAAAATCATAACATGCACTACTACCAACCTTCGGCAAGGCTGCAACTAGCTTCTTGTAAAGCAAGAATAGTTTCAATGTAATGCTGTAAGAAGCATGTCCCTGTAGTTGTTTCTCTAGGAAGGGCCACCTGCAAGTAATTAGAAGGAATTGTCACAGAACTAGATCTTATGCGGCCAGAAATTAGATTAGTAGTTGCATGGTGAAATGACAGAATACAACTACTAATCAAGTTGCAAAAGATTCTGCATATTTTACTCACAACAACAACAACCAACTGAAGACAATAATCAAAACAAGCTCTAGACCATCCAACCAAAATAATTGTTTGAACATCAGAAATGTATCTTGTGATGGTTAAATGATGCTCCATGAAACTTTTACGTGCACTACCTTTATTCCTTTGTACCCAAGACGTTCTCCGAGGCCTCCAGCAACAAGAACAAATGCAGCCTTCTGTGCTTCTTTGACGCCAGCCTCCTCAAATTGAACAAAATTATCATCACCATATGTCAGAACCTCCCCTGATGGAACCTGCACAAGTTCACTTACATTTTTTAATGCATCATTAATCTAGAGCAGACATCAATATATTATCTAAGTTTTAAGTGCTTGTTACATAAGTATTAGTAAAAATTCAATTATTTTCCGTATTTTTCAAGGTAAGAGGAGTGAGCAAGGAAATACAATCAAAATCTGACAACATTGATCATCAGATATCATTTTTCACAAGAAAAGCAAGTGTGACAAATCCCATGAAGGACTATTGACAGCAAAGAATAATTTCTCAATAAAAAGTTTCCATTATGAATTTGGAGACAATCATAATATCCTGTGAAGGAAAAATAAATGATCAGTTTGGGATTAAAAAGCATAAACTCATTACTTTGGCCTTTAGCAAAGGCTTGAAGCACCTAAAAATAGCCAAAACCTGCTAAACTTCGCATTTCAATATGTCGACCAGTGGGCATTAAAACCTAACCAAAGCTAATAAGGTATTTTTTGGATGTTCTACTAATGCAACATACACCACTACTATCTATAGAGAAAGCTAGCAAAATAAGTTTTGCTAAAGCAGCAACACAGGATTCAGTTACTTACGGAAGGTGTAAAACCATCATACGGGTTTTTTCCAGCCTTTGAATCAGCTAAAAGCTCCCTAGCGGTGTTAATGTATGCTGCCAAACCCCCAGGGTAACTTGAATTAAGTTTGGCAATCTGAAAGAAAGCATAATAATAACACTTAAGTCTTCAATATTATTACAGTTAAAGTAAGAAGTGAATACAAGCGTAGAAGACATTGGAAACAAGCCCAACAGGAAATGATGGCATTTATGGCACTACAAGACTGCCACAACCACCAGCTCTACAATATTCAACGACAACAAACTCCAAATTTTGGCTACTGTATTGTTTGAATAATTAAGCACGAGCAAATGCTTCATATAAATTGTCATATAAGCTTTAAACTGCAAAAGAGAAACAAGATCAATTTTTTTAATTTGGAAACTACAAACTACAACCTTATCACATCCCGAATTTCAGCATGTAAGTAACCAAAACTACCTAATGGGAGTTAAATTGCTTGCACTGTTAAAATTCAGTTGCAACTGAAAGCTAGGTGGTCAGCTTGAATTGTTCAAAAGAAAGAAACACAATGCATAGCCTGCCTTCTTTCCAGGCTTGACCAATGGTTTCACAGTGTGACATGCTATACTTCCATTCTTTCTAAAAGGAAAATCCAGACTGCTAGATCCCAATCCTGGTATAGTCATTGACAACATAGGATAAATCAGGGCAATAAATGGTGAAATCGTCGTTGGTTCCTGGAAGACCGGAATTATTATTATTATCCTAAGCTGAGGGTTGCCTAAGCACCATGTTTGTGATGCCAATATGATATGCAATGGTGCAGATTTTGTTGTGTACATCAAAAAACAAGAGTTTAATGGGAGTGACTCTGGCGCCCCGCCCTGATGAAGCTTTGTTGTGGGGAAAAATACAGGGTGCTGCAAAGACAGCCAAGGTGCATTTCCCTTATTAATAGTAGAGACACCACACAACTAGGACAAAAGAATTCTCTCCGTGTTAGGTGCCAAGGTTGACATGCAGAAACTTTCTAGTTACATATGAGTCGACTTCTCAGTAGATATGAGTTGATGACTCCGGAGTCTTGAACCCAAAGCTACTCTGAGCAGTATTCATTGGTCAGAAAATTCTAGCATAAAGAGGGCACATTCCGTTAACCCCATTTATAGAGTCAGTGTGGTTCAATATGTTTCATTTTTCCTCGGTTTCGTCTTATCTATTTATCCCTGGTCTTAATTGGAGAGAGTGGAGATCATTGATTGGGGAATTGGTTTGAGCATTCGCTATTCTCAGTAAGCATTCTTTTGAACAAAGCTATATTGAAGGTGCTAATTGGACCTTGATGAGAGGATCAACCTGCTTTATTTCCCTTTGATTTACATGTTGCCTGTAAGCCAAGATCGACCGGTCTGTTTAAAAGCGGGTTTGGCCCAACTTATATAATCATTTGAGAAGTGTTTTTCTTAAAAGTGTTTTTCAAAAAAGTACTTTTGATGAGAAGCAGTTTATGCTTGGATAATTAATTTGAAAAGCACGTCTGAGCAATAATAAGGGTTTGACCAAGCTTTTAAAAAGTACTTTTAAGCGTATTTTCTCAAAAGTGCTTTTGGGGAAAAGCTATTTTTTTTTGCTTCTCAAAAACAGTTTCTACTCAAAAGCATTTTTTTCCTTCTAAAAGCTTGGTAACAAAAAAATGCACTTAGAAGGAAAAAATATGCTTTTGAGTAGAAACGGTTTTTGAGAAGCCGAAAAAAATAGCTTTTGAGTAGAAACGCCGTGGTAGCAACTTTATCAGTTACGCCAAGACTCCTGTTCTTATTACGATTTCCTTGTTTTAGATAACACTTCATATTCAACAATATGAAAGTGAAAGTCAAGAACGGAGCTTTAAAGAAAAGAAAAACACTTCAAAACTAAAACTTGATCATAGTCTAGCCAGCTTAAATATGCATAGGTTATACCATGGTGACATCAAAATTGAGTTTATTTAACAGCTTGTTTGGATGGTTATTACCCATTGTATCGTATTGTATTGTTTTCCGAAAAACAATGTTTGTTTTGATTGTTTAGTTAAAATTGGTTGTATTGTATTGTTAAATTCATTGTTCCGGAACAATGATAAGTCTCATTTTTTGAAACAACCGATTTGGTGTGGTGGGATTGCTTCCTATTTTCTTTCCAATTATGCCCTAACTTAATACGAAAAAAAGCTTGTTCTTCTGTCGCTTCTCCATACTCTTCAGGTAAAGGTTTTGTTTTACTTTTGTCTGAATGGAACATTTTTTTTAGAATTTTTATTATTATGATCTAATTATGAATATAGTGTACTTATTATTATTTTTAATATTATTAACTTGTTCAACTAATTTCGATAGAATTTGCATGAATTTAATTGTTTAATTTATATATAAGACATAATTAGTGATAAATTAGAAGAAAGGGGTTGTCTTAAATAATTTTTATGTGTAATACTTGATAAATTAAATATTTGAAACAATTGAGGGTATTTTAGTAAACTTATCAGTTACAATACATTATGATACAGTCAAACCAAACATCAAAATGTTATTTAACAACAACAAACAATACAATCTATCCAAACGTTGTATTCATTAAACGATATGATACAATACAATACGATACATTATAAAACGACGGGAACAGTGATCAGAGTGTAAAACAAACAAATGCATCCGGAAAAACAATTATAAGGAAAAAAAAAAAGAAGCTGGACACACCTGATCAAAAAAGGCACGTTTCTCATCATCATCAACTCCAGGCTCTGACCAATGCTGAAACAAGTGACTTTGCTCCTTCGCTAACAACATCTTCGCTAACTCTACCTAATATCACCACACACACATCAATCTCAATTCAACTCCACTCATAAAAATCAATATCAATTCAACTACACGAACGAGTTTAACTTTTTACACACTGCCAATAAAAATACCGTAAATTAGCCTGTCTACAATGTGTTAATTCGCAGTGATAATCAGAACGTAATCCTTTTTGAACCTGTTCAGGGGAGAGAAGAGAGATGTTTTTCTGGAGATTTGGAGCAGAGGAAGCCCAATCGCCACCAATGTTAAGCTTGGAGAATTTATCCGCCGTCGATGTCATTTTGCCGTCGCCGATGCTTTAGACGATTGTATTAATTAAGTGTAAATAGAAGAAGAAATTATGTGAAGTTGAGAATGGTTTGAATATATAGCGAGAAAGAGAGATCTGGGAGAAAAGAAAAGGAAGACGGGTGACCGGAAGAAACGGTGAGAATGCTGTTTGCTGTTAGTTACTTGATAGGGATGGGGATTTGAGTAGTACCAGAATCGTGACCTGACCGGAACATGTAATGATGTAAAGGTGAATTTTTTATAGTATAGTATTTATTTATTACTTTATTTATGTTTTTTGGTATTTTTGGGGATTGTGGAATCTCGGAGAATGTTTTGAGATATGAATAGGTGGGGAAAATGGAAAGGAAAGAGTAAGTGGTGGAAGATTATTTAAAGAGTATCCAGATTTATCTATCCAGAACTGATTTATTAAATTTCTAAGAATAATTAAATATATGTAATTAGTATCTAGATTATGTTTTCTTAAGTTTCTTTGCTATGTAACGTAAAAAGCTGTCACAAACAAAATTTTCCACCTTTTTATATGCTGTTTTTCAGTTCAGAGAATACCAAGTTACGAACTGAAACATTGACGACAACAACAAACAACAACTATCCAGTATAGTTCCACCAAGTGAGGTATGATAAGAGTAAGATATACGCAAAAAAAGTGAAGGGAGCTCTGATAACAAGTGATAGCAAAGACAAATCGTTAGAAAACTAACTCAGATATAACAATAAAGAATATGAAAGAGGTACTAATAACAAGCTATAACAAAATAGTCTATTCAGGCAAAGCGAAGTACTACTAGCAAAGGTAAGTAGTAACAGACCAGGACACACGACTATAGCAAACTAAGGAAAAGAGGGAACCATACCAGCATCAATACCAACGAACTAGGGAAGACAAAGAGAAACGCACGACTACCTACTAACCTAGCACCCTATTTTTACACCTCCACACCCTTCTATCTAGGGCCATGTCCTCGGTCAGCTCAAGATGCGCCATGTCCCGCCTAATCACTTCACCCCAAGACTTCTTAGGTCTACCTCTGCCCCTCCTCTCACCTCCCAAGGCCAACCTCTCACATCTCCTGACTGGGGCACTTGTGCTTCTCCTCTTAACATGCCCAAACCATCTCAACCTTGCCTCACGCATCTTAGCCTACACAGGGGTCACTCCCACCTTGTCTCGGATAACTTCATTCCTAATTCTATCCAATCTAGTATGCCCACACATCCATCTCAACATCCCCATCTCCGCTACTTTCATTTGCTGGACATGAGACTTCTTGACTAGCCAACACTCTCCCCCATACAACATAGTCGGTCTGACCATTACCTTGTAGAACTTACCCTTAAGTTTCAATGGCACATTCTTATCACACAAGACACCGGAAGCGAGCCTCCACTTCACCTATCCTACTCCAATACGGTGAGTAACATCCTCATCTATCTCCCCATCCTTCTGAATTATGGATCCCAAATATTTGAAACTCTCTTTCTTGGGAATGACTTGTGTATCAAGTCTCACATCCCCGTCCGCCTCCTAGGTAACACCGCTGAACTTGCTCTCCAAGTATTCTGTCTTTTTCCTGCTTAACTTGAAACCCTTCGACTCTAAAGTATGTCTCCAGACCTTCAGCCTCTCGCTAACGCCACCTCGCGTCTCATCAATCAATATTATGTCATCCGCAAATAACAAGCACCAAGGCACCTCCCCTTGAATGTGACGCGTCAAAGAATCCATCGCCAGGGAAAACAAAAATGGGCTAAGTGTTGATCCCTGATGCAACCCCATCTCAACCGAAAAGTAGTCAGAGTCTCCTCCTGTTGTCCTCACCCATGTCTTAGCCCCATCATACATGTCCTAAATCACTCTGATATATGCTACAGGCACACCTCCAGCCTCCAAGCATCTCCAAAGAACCTCTATCGGTACTTTGTCATACGCTTTCTCCAGGTCAATGAACACCATATGTAAATCCTTATTCACCGCTCTATACCGCTCCACCAATCTCCTCACAATGTGAATGGCCTCAGTAGTCGACCGCCCCAACATGAAACCAAACTGGTTCTCGGAAATGTACACACGCCTCCTCAATCTCCCTTCAATCACCCTCTCCCACACTTTCATCGTATGGCTTAACAACTTGATACCCCTATAGTTGTTGAAATTTTGGACATCCCCCTTATTATTGTACAACGGGATCATCGTGCTCCGCCTCCACTCTTCGGGCATCTTCTTCATCCTAAAAATGACGTTAAACAACCTAGCAAGCCATTCCAAACCCTCCTTGCCCACACTCTTCCAGAATTCCACCGGGATCTCGTCTGGCCTAATCGCTCTACCCCTACTCCTCCTACGCATAACCTCTAACACCTCCCCTACTCGTATGCGTCTATAATATCCAAAATCTCGCTGACGCTCCGAGTACTCCAACTCCCCAAACTCTATACCCCTATCTCCTTCCTCGTTCAAGAGTTTATGAAAGTACGCCTGCCATCTCTGCCTAATATGTGCCCCATCCACTAACACTCTTCCCTCCTCGTCTTTTATGCATCTCACTTGGTTCAGATCCCGAGACTTCCCCCCCCCCCCCCCCCCCCCCCCCATCCAACCA
>ML270570.1:0-58339 GCA_005239495.1 Nicotiana undulata | reverse complement strand
CCCCCCCCCCCAAAACCCCTCCCCCCCCCCCTTTTTTTTCTCCCCCCTTGTTCCAAACCCCGAACCTCCCCCCCCCCCCCCCCCAATCACCTTAGCTAGCCTGTACAACTTCTTCTCCCCGCCTTTAACCCCAAGTTCTTCGTATAAACGACTAACCGTCGCAGTCTTGGCTGCAGTAACCGCCAACTTCGCCTCTCTCCTTGCCTTCTTGTACCCCTCCCTGTTGGCACTCTTCTGCCATGTTGATACCCAATTTTTCCTCAAATTATTTTCAAATTTGGATATAATCTTTCAAAATCACTCTCCGCAATATTGAGTATTTTTCCTAATTTTTCCGTATTTTATCTAAATTGTTTCCCTATTCATTCAATATTGTATATTTTTATAATTTATAAATTGGGCTCTAAAATTAATTTTAAAATACTTTCCAGTTCTGTATGTCATTTATAATCACTTGTTATTTATTAAAATCCGATTATTGCATAAATTGGCAAATTGTCCTATTTAGTTTTAATTGCGATCATTTTGCAATTATGGCCTGATTAGTCATTTTATACCTTTAAAAATCCGAACTCATATCTTTTATATTTTAATATTGTCTAATTACTGTAATTATACTTATTTTTTAACTTAATTTCTTTTTATACAATCATTAGCTATTTTAATTAATTAAGTATCCTATTAAATTGGGTATTTCACAACTAGCCTCTTCCTATTTAACATTTAGTCACATTTGTCTAACCCAATTAAAAAACCCAAAACCCAATTAAATACCTAGACCTAAACCCCATTATACCCGGCCCAGTCCCAATTCAATTTGAGTCGTTGATCAAACAAGATCAACGACCCAGATTATTGATTACCATAATTAATCTACCCAAAACCCCTCCCTCTCTCTCATTTTCCCATCTCACTCTCTCTCTCTCTCTTCTCGACCCCTCCGCTCCCAGTTCTCTCTAGAGCCTTCTGGCTCCTCATCTCCATCGATGGCCTTCATCTCCGGCCACTCCAGGCTCATCCCCTCAACCACCGGCCACCATGAAGCCGGCTCTCCTGGCACTTCGTCTATAAGGCCCTGTGAAGCTTCCTCCATGCCAAAGCGGCCATGGAAGCTCCTGCCTGAGTGTTTTCCGGCCTTCTCCGGCGACGTTCGACTCAGGATGCTCTGGCTACCACCATCCCCAAGTTTCACAGCAGGTTTTATCATCTTCTCCGGTATCTCTGAAACCCTAACTCTGACGCTTCGATTTCTTTTACAGATCTGTATCAAATCTGGGTATATTCTGGTTTCCTTGTCATCTTCCTTAAGGATTTTCGACTTTTATTAAACGACTCTTCATTTTTTAAATTAGGTTTCTTGACCTCTTTTCAAAATGGTTTCTCTTTTTCTGATTTTAGCATGTATTCTATGATTTTTCCATGTTTAAGAGTTTCTCTTTATTTCATGTTGAAACTCCTAAACTTTTTGGCTCTATTCGTTGAGTCTGAGTCTGCCTTGTGATAACGTGTTCGCTTAACTTATTGGTGTGCTCCGAGTTCATGAGATTTTATCCCCATCCTGTTCATTAGGGCTTTGGTTCTTTGCTTCTCCTGACCATATTATGTTTGATCTATTAAATCTCTTAATCTTTCAGCATGCTCTAGTTTGAACCCTTGATTTTATAGGACTCTTTGCCTTATTGTACCTGTTAGGTTCTCGAGTGGATCCTTTTGCCTATTATGGGTGTGCAATCTGTTTTTAACTCCTTTAATTAACGTTCTTCTTGTTTGAATCCCTAATTTCCTGTAATTTGTACCTGTCACCAATCTTGTGTGTTTATTTCCTTACTGATTTCAACTTTCAAAATATTTTCTTTCCTTAATTGTGGTCGACTATGTTACCAGCTGACTCCTAATTGCTTTCCTTATTGGAATTGGTTGAACCTAGCCTTAATTGTCTATTCTATGCATACTAAGCTTGACTCTTTCCTTAATAGTCTGGTACTGCTTTTATTACCTTATGTGTCATATATATTATCGTTTGAATAGGAATCTCTTAACTCAAGGGCCTACTGATTGATATGAGTTCCTTAATTATCATGATACTTTGATCCTTCCTTTATTTAATTTTGTACAGTCTTCTATTTACCTTATATGCTCTGGGTCCTTTACCATTTTGGAGTTTGAATCCCATAATTCGAGGGAACCAAGTACCTTCTCACGACTGATTTGATTCTGTCTGCTATGGTAACCATATTTTGTGGTTCTTACCTTATGTGATCATCTGTTTTCAACTATATATACTCTTACTCTTGCATTAAACAAGGAGGTCGAACATTACTCAATTCTCTATATACTACTCTCTTGTGTTCTGCTTCTCTTGGCTCTCTCTCTCGTCTCTATTGTTACTCTTTGCTGCTTACTATTAGCCGGCTGCTAAGCCAAGGCTAATATTGTGCTATTTGCTACTCTCTTCTGCTGCTCTTTACTTGCATCACTGGTATGTCCTAGTTAATATTACTGTACTCTAAACAACATGCTTCAATTTTGTTTAAGGTTCTTACTATTTCTTTTGTGCTTCTATTTGTGGTTTTATTGCTTACCTTGCAACTAGCATGCCTAAATCCTTTTATGATCTCTCTTCTTCTTCTATCTTAACACAAACTCCCGCTCTATTCTCTGTGGTTCATTAGGGCCTATGGGATCATTTGACTATGTGGTTACTGTCTCTTTTCTCTTTGCATGTCTCACATATTTGTGTGTCTTCTGTTTCATCTGTCTATCCTCTCTTCTGTGATTCCTTTAGTAGTCGTAGAATGTTTGCTATTTCCATGAGGGTATCCCTAATATGTGATGAACTTGTAATTAAAATTGATTATCCACTGCCCTATTGCTTGTCCCCAGAATCCCCTCTCCTGTTTGTGTTTGTTTGCTTGGAACTCCACTGAATTGTGATTAGTGTTGTTACTCCATATTTCAGAATTATTTCTTCTATTAGTCTATAAGTGATTTCAAAATTCCCTTTGCTTAACCTCTTTTAGCACTTCACACAATCCCTAGATCTTTAGGTTCCACCCCCCTCAGTGTGTGCATCGCTTAGGGACCATGAGTTCCCTCTGAACCTTGAGACACTGAGGTAAGGGTACTCTACACTGCACTTGTTTAACCATGGGCATTTACTGGGTGCTGGTATTGGCCAGGGCTGTCATTAAGGCCTTTGGGAGCTTTGCCGCACCCAGGTAGATGTAAGGCTATAGACTGGAGAGAGGGTGAGCTTGGAAGATTGGGCCTGATTGAAGGCTCCCTATAGAATAACTTCTTGTTCTCTTTTTCATTATTGTAATTCATTATTATGGTATGTAATAATCTGTAAACGAATGATTGGGGCTGGACAGTGAATATGGGGGGTTATGCATGCCTAGCTTAGGTAATGGGTAGAAAACATGCCTATAGGACCTTATTCGCTTATTTGCGCATTAGATGACATGCATAGGACATGCATTTCACATGTTAGAAATCTTGTTTTAGGACTTTCACTTTCAGCATGTTATTATATTCATGATCCTGATCAGTTAATAAACAAGCAACATCAACTGGCACAAAGTCATTGCTGCATTTTTCATCTTAGAAACCATGTTTTTAGGAATTTCTATGTGCATTGGATATCCTGTCGCTTAAGATCATTCACTCGTTTGAGTTGCAATTGTTAAAAGATCGGACTAGCCCGCTTGATCTAATAACCTCGAAAATATGGATAATTTGTTTGACACATTTTTCTGCAAGTATATCCCTTAAAATCAGACTTAAATATGTATGTTCACCTTCGATATAATTAGGCAATATAGGCGACGCCTAAGAAAACCTTAGGCCTAATACGTATTAACATCAAAGCGATTATGTTCTTCTAGTTTTATCACTTCCTTTAAACATTTTGAACCCTGATGTTCCTACTTTCGTTTATCTCACTGAAGCTCATTTACTTTATTAAAACTCCAGCTCTATATCTTAAACAATCTTGAAGTTGTGCATCCATTCCCTCTTACTGAATTTCACTAATTCTTGTCCTATCATATTTTTCAAACTACTGGGTTTTCAAAATGCTTCATTCTGCTCTAAATCGTGCCATTCCGAATCCTTATTTGTATGCCTTTCAAAGTCACTATGTCTGATACCATTTTACTACTCTTTTACTGCATTTCTTTGAACACTAATAGTTGTTACTTTGTGTTGAGCCACTGTATTTACTTACTTATCTTTAAGAAATTATTTCAAACCCATGCTTTAATAACTTTAATCTATGTTTACTAAAGCTTTAATCACTGTCTACTCCTAAGTTGTTGCTGCTCCAGTCACTTATCACTACTTTACTCCCAAAATGGGCTCAAATGATTTTCCGCTATGTTTTCTTGAAAGCTTTAAAACACTGCACTTCTAAGTTCGTACCATTATCTCTTATTGCGATATTTCCGCAAATCAGTTATTTTTGGATAGTTCAATCTCAATCAAAACCCCTGCCCTCATTAAGTTTTTTTTTCTTTTTCAAATTAGATTCTTTTGATTTACTATTTTTACTGTTTTACCCCAAAATTCCTGTTTTAAACTCTTATCATTGAGACTTTAAGTGTGTTTGAGACGTGCCAATTATATGTCTACCTGTGGAGGTATCTATGAGCCTTTATTTGTCCTTATGTGTTCCTTCATATGCGAAGTCTTACTTGTTATGCTTGTCGCCTAGTATTTTATCCTTTAAATCCAAGATGTCCAGCCTAGCACTCACATTGTAGGTCCTAATCACCTTCCAGGACTCATAGGATGTGACGGGTAATGGCACGCAATAAGCTTTCGTAACCAACATGCGCTTTAAATAACCTTACGGGGTGGGAAGGGTAGAATACGAATATGATGACCGGTGCGCTAATACCACGTGTAGCCGCCTCCTCGAGGTGTGACATACTGGGTATTGCATTGAAGTGATATGTATTACTTTAAACCTAGGACAATTCTTTTCAAATGTTTGTTTTATTCAAAAACCTTTAAGGATTTTCAAACTTGTTTTAAAATTACTCATATGTGAACCTTATTTGTTACTTGCTCGCCGTCCAAATTCACAAAGCTTATTGGCTGGGACCCACAATTATGGATTCTGAGGGGTTCCTAATACCTTACCCTTGGGATAATTTCAAGCCCTTACCCAATCTCTGGTAACGCAAACTAGTTCATGAGTTATCAACTCTAGGTGCCCTAACGCACCATAAAAATCGTTAGGTGGCGACTCTTCCTTAAACCTCTTCCTTTAAGGAGTTGTCCAGAATGTCATCAACCCGATCTCCCCGTACCTAACCTGTGCGATAGAGGGGGCGCGACAGGCCGCTCGTCTATACTCTCGATTAGCTTTAAATACGCCATTTTCTTTGCTTCCACCTTACCTTGGACCTCTTCGTTCCACCACCAGTCCCCTTTATGGCCACCAGAAAAGCCTTTTGAGACCCTTAACACCTCTCTCACCGCCTCTCTAATACAATCTGCTGTCATTGACCACATACAGCTCGCGTCCCCGCAACTCCTCAAGGCCCCCAGAGCCAACATCTTCTCCCCCAACTCCAAGGCCTTATCCTTAGTCAAAGCACCCCACATGACCCTAGGAATACCATACATAGCCCTTCTCTTCCTCGACCACCTTATCTCCAAATCCATTATCAAAAGCATATGCTGAGTCGTAAGGTTCTCACTCAGGATGACCTTGCAATCTATGCAAATACCTCTATCATATTTCCGAAGAAGCAGATAGTCAATCTGGGTCTTGGCCACCGTACTTCAAAAAGTTATCAGGTGCTCCGCCTTCTTCGGGAAATACCAGTTAGCAATTGATAACTAGGGATTATAGTTCATTTTACACTCCTTCTTACTTGAGTTTTGATTAAAAATTTATACAAAATATTCTCAAAGGCTTACATGTTGTACTTGTTTGCAGGGTTTGGTAAAAATGGTGATAATTAGTCAAAACCAGCTAAAAAGGAGTGAAACATGCACAAGTACCAAGAACAAGTCCAAGCACAGTGCAATAGATCCACTGCGGCCGCATTCCATTTAGTGCGGTTCGCAGTGAGGAGATTCAGAGAAGTGCATATCTTGGAAACTCAAGAATTGCGACCGCAAAGCATTTTGTGCGGACCGCAGTAGCCTTATCGCGGCCGCAAGATATATTGTGCGGTCCGCAAAGATGGGGTTCAGAGAGTTGGGAGTTTAGAGGATTAATGCCAATGCGGTCCGCAGTCCTTTTTGTGCGGACCGCAGTAGAAGCCAACGCAGCCGCGGTGCATTTTATGCGGCCCGTGGTGGCTAAGTTCAAAGAGCAGAAGTTTGAAGCCAAAAAGCCTCACCACGACCGCACTCCATTTCTTACGGTCCGCGGTATCCCCGTAGGGGTATTTTTGTCCAAAAAGTTCAGCCTAGTATAAATACTTTCTTTTCCCATTTTTAGGGAAGCTTCCGTACTCTAACTTCGAGGAGAGCTCGTGAACGACTGTATTAGACTATTTTGAGTAATTTTATAGTTGGTTTATCATTGAATTTTTAATTATTAGCTTGCAATTAAATCTTATGGGTTATTCTTCATCTATTTCTTTGTTTTCTTTCATTATTATGAGTAGATATACCCATTAGCTAGGGTTGTGGCTCAACCCTAGTGTGGGTATTTGATGGGTCTTTTGATTTAAGTCTTAGATGTTTATGGGTAGTTGATATTTGGACTGATTTGTGTTTTCCATGTTAAATTAGTGGTTGCAAACACTAATTTGTGCCTATTTGAGTTGGGTTCTTCTTGTTAAAGAGAACTTGAGTCTAGGAAAAATCAGTCCAACAAGGAATTGGGGTGTAATCAAGAGATTGATAGTCTCAATTAAAGGGTTAAACCTAGATATAATAATACCCAACTTGGACCTTTATTGCTTGCACAATTTTGACACCCAATTGGTCTTGAGGAAGTCAATTAGGGCAAATTCACTCAAGCTACCGAGAGGTAGAGTGATCCCCAACATAACGTATTTGCCTTAGGCTTTAGAACCCGTCAAGTATTCACCTAGGAGAAAGTCACAGTCCTAGTCCCTTTATCTATTGAGAAAACATCCAAAAAGATATTAGTTATCTAGTTCGTTGTTTCAAATAGACTAGACCGTAGTTTAATCACCAAACCAATTGATGAGAAGTGCAATTGAGAACATAACGCGCTACTAGATCACTTAGACACTCAACTCTCAACATATATAGCTCCCTGTGGAAATCCAAACTCGAAGCCACCATGCACACCGTCATATCCCCTAGGAGACCTCCCTATGTGGCCGTTAAAATCACCCCCTATAATAAGCTTCTCAATGGGCGGAATACCCTGCACCAACCCATCCAAATCTTCCCAGAATTGTCTTTTAACCTCCTCATCCAAACCCATCTGAGGCGCGTATGCACTAACTATGTTCAGCGTATACCTCCCCACGACTATCTTAATGGCCATCAACCTGTCATTCACCCTCTTAACCTCAACCACTAGCTCTCTTAGGTCCTTGTCAACTAAAATGCCTACCCCATTCTTCCCTCTCACCCTCCCTGAATACCACAACTTAAACCCATCAGCCTCCCGAGCCTTGTTCCCCACCCATCTAGTCTCCTGGACACAAGCTATGTTAATCTTCCTTTTATGGAGAATCTTAGTCAACTCTATCGACTTGCCCGTTAGAGTCCCTACGTTCCATGACCCCACTCTCAACCTAGAAGGTGCCTTCCCCCCTTCCACCCTTCCCCTCTACCCCTCGCTCCCCCTTCTTCCCCCCGAGGACATGCCCTCACTCCGTCATCACTCGGCCCGACCACTAGACCAGCACAAAGCTAAAAAGAAGACTACAAAGGAATAGGCTAAACAGAACCTACATGTACACAAGGTGCTAAAAAAAGGTTCCGATTAAGTAGAGGAAAACTACGAATTAGCTATAATACTAAGGTGATGGACAAAGGCAGATGTAAGCCAACAGGTCTAACTAAAAATCTAAACAGGAAACCATAGATATCCAAGATATAGGCAAGCAAAAGGAAAGGAATAAAAAAATTAAAAAATTAAAATATAAAATAAAATAAAATAAAAAAATACAACAATAAGAATACCGATACCACTTGCGCCAGATAAAAATGGAAGAACCTAGCGCAGGTTTCCCCCGAAGCATGTTAGAATCCGCTCAAGAACACTGGCAGATCCTGCTGATACCTGTCGTATCGCTGTTCGGGAGTCGTCGGGGTTTATGGAACCTGCCGAAAAACTGAACCCACCAAAAAATAGTCTGTCCTCGCCGAAAAACTCTGCACCTGTCCAGAGAAACAAACACACCCACACGCACACAAAACAAGGGGTAGCGGGAAAGAGGGGAGAAAGAGTGGAAAAAGTGAAGGGCAAGTGTCGCCGGAAAAAAGAGGTCACCGGAAACCAATGGTCACCGGACCTGTAACAGGCTGCCTGGACACTTGAATCCGACTGTGAGATAGAAAATAAGGGGAGGAAGAAGGAGAGATAAATAAGGGAAATAAGGAGAGGGTGAGAGAATGGGAAAGAGATGGTTGGGGAGAGGATGGCACAGGAGAAAGAAATTACCTGAAGCAGCACTTGCTGCGGCGGCGGCTGGCGGCGTGGGTGCTAATGGAGGGGGGTTGGCGTCGCGGGGAGGGGGGGGGGGGGAAGAGGGGGGTTTAGGGATGGGGAGTAGACGTTGGATGTAGGGGGACGTTAGAGAGGAGAGAGAAAAATCTCTGAGTTAATGGAAAAGGTATTTTCGCTGAAAATATTAGTTCAATTCGATAGTAGTAAATCTTCTTAATAGTGTAGCGTGTTACTTCAACCGAAACATTGACGGAAAACAATAAATAGAAGATATGGTTTCTTGAATTTTAGTGCTTTTCTTGTTTTCTTAGGTATGGACGCAAGATTGCTATATTAGTTAAACTTTAAAACACCAACTATTCTGAAATGTATTTTTTATTAGAAGTATTTTGAAATTGTAATAAGCAACGAAGCTAGAAGTTCGGGTACAGGTTTCGATTGAACTCAAGAGCTTTTTCTCAAATAGTATATTTGTGTTAAGAAAATTATTTGAATATGTACTAATTATAAATTTAGACTCCGTTCTAGGCTTAATAGCCATAAAAAGATTAATTTTTAAATACATCGATTTGCGTGCACAGTCTGGACGTGAAATCAAAAAGATTTTATGTAAAAATATGAGAAATAGTAATTTCTAGAGTCAAGATTTGATTATAGTTGACTCTGGTCAACATTTTGAGTAAACGAACTCGGATCTGTGTTCCGACAATCCTGGAAGGTCCGAGTAAAATATGGGACTTGGGCGTATGCCGGGAAATGAATTCCGAGGTCCCAAGCCTTCGAAATAAATTTTTGAAGAAATTGTCTTCCTGAAATATTTATGAAATAAAGAAAAGAATTAATGTTTGAAACCATTGGTAACGGGTCCATATTTTGGTTCCAGAGCCCGGTATAGATTTGTTATGATATTTAAAGGTTAACAAATTTGGTGAAAACCGGAGTTTATTTGACGTGATTCGGACATCCGGTTGAGAAATAATGAACTTTAAGTGTTCTTGAGGAAAATTATGAGGTTTAATTCATAGTTTTAGATGTTACGTTGTTGGTGTAATTTAGGAATTTCAAAGTTCATAGGCTTGAATTTGATGTGATTTTGGTGTTTTTGCGTTGTTTTTTGGTGTTTCAAAGGCTCTACTAAGTTTGAGTGAGGTTATGGGATGTGTTTGTATGTTTGGTTGGGGTCCCGAGGGCCTCGGGATGGTTTCGAGTAATCAACGGGAAGTTTGGAAGTTTAGTTGTTGCTGAAGTTTTGTTGTTGTTGTCATTTCCGCACCTGCGGATATTGGAACGCAGGTGCGAGCCGCATAAACGACAAGGGGGATCGCAAGTGCGGTGTTAGACCATCAGGGGAAGAACCGCAAAAGCGGTTAGTTGGACGCATCTGCGGGACCGCAGGTGCCGCGCCTGGTCCGCAGATGCGAGTTTGGACCAGTTAGTGAGAAACCGCAGGTGCGGTATATTGACCGCAGAAGCGGTCCGCAGGTGCGAAATGCCTGGGCAGAAGGTATGTAAGTTGGACTTAGCGAATTTTGGTCTTCTTTTCACCATTCTCATTCGGGTTTGAAGCTTTTGGAGGATTTTGAAAGAGGGACATCGATAGTTCGTCATAGAGGTAAGATTTTTGGACTCTAAACTCGTTTATATGTGATTAAAGGCCTAATTAATGGTGAAAACTTTGGGAAAATCAGTGCAAAAAAGGGTAATTAGGGCTTGAGATTAAGAGACCTTCAAATGGTGATTTGAGGGGTCAAGTGGACTTCGATTTCAGTGTTCTTGATATGTATAGACTCGTGGGAGGACGAGGATCATTATTGTGTAAATTTTATTGAGTTCCGAGACGTGGGCCCGGGGTTCGGGTTTGGCCAATTTCGAGAATTGTGCCTAATGATGATATTTTCGATTGGGTTTCATCTCCCTAGCATATTTTGATAGATTCGGAGCATTCAGAAGCCAATTCGAGGTGCAAGAATATTGCGGAGCAGCTTGTCGGGCTAGTTGAGGTAAGTA
Source organism: Nicotiana undulata (assembly GCA_005239495.1). NCBI lineage: Eukaryota > Viridiplantae > Streptophyta > Magnoliopsida > Solanales > Solanaceae > Nicotiana > Nicotiana undulata. The sequence continues at coordinate 47,715 of ML270570.1, read as the reverse complement.
ATGACTTTAAATCTTATCCTGAGGGTATGAAACCCCGGACTTAGCATCTTTGCACTATTTTGGAGTGACGTACACACTGGATGACGAGTGTGTGGCATGCACTAATTGGGGAATTTGAAACTGGTTCTTCCCGAGGCAACTATTGAGTTGCGAAACTGCTTTTAAAATATATGATAAATAGTATTTCTATGTATTTGATATTGTAATGACCCGGGCGGTCGTTCCGTAGAATCTGTATTATATTTACTATTTTTGCCTTTTCATAGGTTGGTTATACTATTTATGATGTGTTAGAGTTGGGTGGTTCGGGTTCAGAATGATTGTAGTGAGAATTGAGACACTTAGTCTCTAACAATAGCTTTATAGTTGGAAAAGTTAACTGGGAGTTGACTTATTGGCAAACGACCTCGGAATGCGGATTTTATGGCTTGGATAGCTTCTTTAGGTGATTTGGGACTTAGGAGTGCGTTCAAAATATTTTTGTGATGTCCGGTGTAGAATTAGGCTTGAATTGGCGAAAGTTAGTTTTTGGCGATTCCGGTCGACAATGAAAAATAGTCTTTCGGGGTCGGAATGAAATTCCGAAAGTTGGAATAGGTTCGTAATGGCATTTTGGATATGTGTGCAAAATTTCAGGTCAATCAGATGTGTTTTGGTTGGTTTCGGCATCGTTGGTGGAATTTAGAAATTTCAAAGTTCATAGGCTTGAATTTGATGTGATTCTGGTGTTTTGATGTTATTTTGGTTGTTCCGAGAGTGCAACTAAGTTTGAATGATCATTTATGATGTGTTGGTATGTTTGGTTGGGGTCCCGAGGGGCTCTGGATTGATTTTGGTGGTTAACGGGAATTTTTGGAGTTGAAAAATGCAGCTTTCAGCTGCTGGTGTTTTTGCTACTATGATTTCCGCACTTGCGGATGTTTGACCGCAGGTGCGAGCCGCAAGAGCGGTCATGATGATCACAGGTGCGGGCTTAGAGTCCCTTGGATGAAGAACCGAAGAAGCAGAATTTTAGCCGCATATGCGGGCCGCAGGTGCGACACCTGGGCCGCAGATGCGAGAATTGGCCCGTTTAATGAATTTCCGCAGGTGCGGTCCTTCTGAGCTCAGGTGCAGACCGCAGGTGCGATGTTAAAGTCCGCAAGTGCGAAAAGCCTGGGCATAAAGTATAAAAAGGGGACTTAATGATTTTTAGTCTTCTTTTCACCATTGTTGTTGCGGGTTCCAAGCTTTTTGAGGGTTTTTGAAGAGGGAAAAGTTTTTTCTTCATTGAGGTAAGGTTTTTGGACTCATTAACTTGATTATATGTGATTAAGGACCAAATTAACAGTGTTTAATTGGAAAAAATCAGTGGAAAAAAGGGAGAACTAGGGCTTGAGTTTAAGAGACATTTTAGGGGTGATTTGAGGGGTCATTTGGGCTCCGATTTCAAAGTACTTTATATGTACAGACTCGTGAGATGATGAGGATCGTTTTGGTATAAAGTTTGTCGAGTTCTGAGATGCGGGCTCGAGGGTCGGGTTTTGGCTAATTTGGGGTTTTGTGCATAAAGTTGATATTTTTCGATTGAGTTTCATCCCCCTAGCATAATTTGATGTGAAAATTCTGAACTTGATATATTTGGAGCACTCGAAAGTTGATTCGAGAGGCAAGCGTGTTGCGGAGTAGCTTTTCGGGCTAGTTTGAGGTAAGTAATGTCTTTAAATCCCGTCCTGAGGGTATGAAACCCCAGACTTTACATCCTTTCACGGTTTTGGAGTGACGCACACACTGGATGATGAGTGTGGGGCGTGCACGAATTGGAAATTTTGAAATATGTGCCTTATGAGGAAACTATTGAGTTGCAAAACTACTTTTAAATCATATGTTAAATAATATTACTATGTTTTGATATATTTGGGCTATAAGCCATGTTTGGGGCCTAGTGTCGATCTGTTTTAACCCCTTGGGGGCTATTTTCTGATATTCTCACTATTTTGATCATGATTTTACACTCAGTCCTTCTTGTTAAATTGTTGACACTCAGATTTGTTGAAATTGTTATTTCTTGAAATGAAATACTATTTTGGATCGAGAACCCCATTTATTTATGGCCCGAGTAGCATGTTGAGAGTGTCTGACTGAGTGAGGCCGAGGGCTAATATTGTGAGGATATTTATGATATGAGAGAGGCCGAGAGTCTGAGTGATTGATGCCATGATTTGGCTTGTTTATAACGCTTGGGCTGTTGGAGCCCCTCCGGAGTTTGTACACCCCCCAGTGAGCGCAGGTACCTACTGAGTGCGAGCGCCAAGTGACGAGTGATTGGGAGGCATGGGTGGCTGTGAGGTGCTGAGTGACTGTTACTGAGTGATGGTGATGTGCTGAGTGACTGATTTGGCCCGAATGGCAGTTTATAATGATATTTTGCTGAGCTTTTGATTATGATTCACTTCATTTTTCATACTGAGATTTTTGGGAATTTTATTGAGAAACACTGGAAAATATAATTGTTCAAAGGAGTTTTACGGAAATTGGTTTTCAGACATATGTACTAAAGTTATACTTATTTAAGACTCAGTATTTTACTATCTATGGATTGGTGTTTTGTGTTGTGTGTTTCTTATCTTCAGACGTGATTTATTTTCATTACTACTAAGTTGGCGTATTCATCATTACTCCCTGCACCTCTGTGTGTAGATCCAGTTACTGGTTCTGAGCAGTAGTCATTTGCGTCTGTTCGACATCAACATTCGGGATTTCGAGGTAGCTGACCAACGTCCACAACTTCTCCATTTCCCTTCCTTCATTTAGTATTTAGTATTTGTTCTTAGACGTTGTTTTATGACACTAGCAGTGTTAGTATTATTCTTAGATGCTCGTGATCAGTTGACTCCAGTTCTGGGGAATGGTTTTAGACTGTTAGAGTATATTACATTCTGTTAAAGACTTAGAAGATTTTATACTGGTAGTTAATGATTTTTGAGAAATTTTATTAAAGTAATTGTGTAATTATGTGATAGTGGCTATCATAGTTCCACGATAGGCGCCATCACGACAAGTTAGGATTTGGGGTCGTGACAAGTTGGTATCAGAGCACTAGGTTACATAGGACTCAACGGTCATAAGCAGGTTTAGTATAGTCTTGCGGATCGGTACAGAAACGTCTATACTTATCTTCGAGAGGCTACATAACTCTTAGGAAAAATATCATTTTCTTGAACTCTGTCTTGCCATTCTATTGAATCTGGAAATCTAAACTCCTGTTGTTTCATTCTCTCACAGATGGTGAGGACACGCGCTATGGATTAGGGTGACCAGACACCAGTCGAACCCACGAGGGATCGAGGCCGTGGTGGAGTTAGGGGACCAGCCCGTGCAGCAGCCGGGACAGTACTAGTGGATCTCCTACTATTCAGGATCATGTTCCTGCCGAGGGTGCACCAGCGGGACAGGCTCAGGCACCGACAGTGCCTATTGTCATTCCGGGTCTTCAAGAGACCCTAGCCCAGATCTTGACAGTGTGTACCAGCTTGGCTCAGGCAGTTGCTATGTCTACTAATGCCGCTACATCTCAGGTCGGGGAAGGCACCCAGACTTCAGCTTCCCGGACACCTGAGGAGGTTGTACAGGGTTTTCAGGCACCGGGGGCAGTCCCAGCCCAGCCGGTTGCTCCAGTTCAGGACTATGTGGTCCCAACTATGCCCGAGGATGAGCAGCGCAGGCTGGAAAGGTTTAGTAGACTTCAACTTCCAACTTTTAGCGGCACAGAGGGCGAGGATGCTCAGGGTTTTCTAGATAAGTGTCAGAGGATACTCCGTATTGTTGGGATTTTGGAGACAATTGGGGTCTCGTTTGCTACATTTCAGTTTGCTGGTGCTTCTTTCACTTGGTGTGAGGAATTTTAGAGGCGTAGGCCGGTTGGTTCAGCACCCCTCACCTGGAAGCAGTTCTCCACGATCTTTTTGGAGAAATATGTTCATTAGTCCCATAGAAAGGAGTAGCGCAGGCAGTTTGAGCAGCTGCACCAGGGAGAGTTGTCAGCTACACAGTACGAGATGCGGTTTTCTGAGTTGTCTAGGCATGCCACTAAGTTAGTCCCTACTGATAGGGAGAGGATCAGGAGGTTCGTTGATGGCCTCACGTATCAGCTCCGGATTTTGATGACTAGGGAGAGGGTGTCAGGTGCCACATTCGAGCAGGTTGTTGACATCGCTCGGGATATTGAGTCGGTTCGCAAGAAGGAGAGAGAGGAGAGGGAGGCCAAGAGGCCTCGGGGATCAGGTAGCTTCAGTGGTGCCCTTTCTAGAGGGCAGTTTCAGCACAGTAGAGGTCGCCCATTTAGACCTCCTCAGCCAGTTCGCCCAGCTTACAGTGGCGCATCTTTGGGGCAGGGTCCCCGCAACTCTCATCCGGGACGTTCTTCCTTTAGTGCACTTCCATCTCAGAGCTCCTACAGAGCATCATCATTCCAAGGTTCTTCTATGAATGGTTCATCCGATGGCTATTCTAATGGCAGGGTTTCCCTTCCGTCCCCATCTCCAACTCCAGGTAGTTTTTTCGAGTGTGGGGAGTTTGAACATTTATGGAAGCAGTGTCCTCGTCATCCTGGTAGTTTATCTCAATAGAGGGTTCAACCCTCGATATCAGCCCCAGTCACTTCACCACCTACCTAGGTAGCTAGAGGCTTCCCTAGAGGGAGAGGTCGAGCAGGTGGAGGCCAGCCACGTATTTATGCACTCCCATCTAGGCCTGATGCTATGGCTTCTGATGCGGTGATTACAGGTACTATCTTAGTCTTTCACAGTGATGCTTTGGCTTTGTTTGACCCTGATTCCACATACTCTTATGCTTTATCATATTTTGCTCACTTTCTGAGTATGCCCCGTGAGTCTTTAGTTACGTCTGTTCATGTGTCGACTCCGGTGGGCGATACTATTATTGTGTACCATATATACCGGTCATGTGTGATATCTATTGGGGGTTTGGAGACCCGAGTAGGCTTGTTGTTGTTCAGCATGGTTGATTTTGATGTGATACTGGGCATGGATTGGTTATCCCCATGTCATGCTATTCTTGATTGTCACGCTAAGACCGTAACCCTGGCTATGCCCGAAGTTCCGAGAGTTGAGTGGAGAGGGTCTATTGAGTATGTGCCTAGTAGAGTGATTTCTTACTTAAAGGCTCAGTGTATGGTTGAGAAGGGATGTGAATCTTATCTGGCTTTTGTGAGGGATGTTAGTAGTGAGACTCCTTCTGTTGATTCTGTTCCTGTGGTCCGTGATTTTCCGGACGTATTCCCGGCAGACCTGCCAGGCATGCCACCTGACAAGGACATTGATTTTGGTATTGACTTGGTGCCAGGCACCCAGCCTATCTCTACTCCACCTTATCGTATGGCACCAACGGAGTTAAAGGAATTGAAAGAGCAGCTACAGGAACTCTTAGATAAGGGGTTCATTCGTGTGTCACCTTGGGGTGCACCGATGTTGTTTGTAAAGAAGAAAGATGGCTCCATGCGCATGTGTATTGATTATTGGCAACTGAATAAGGTTACGGTGAAGAACCGCTATCCTTTTCCCGGTATTGATGACTTGTTTGACCAGCTTCAGGGAGCTAGAGTGTTCTCTAAAATTGATTTGAGATCCGGGTATCATCAGCTGAAGATTCGGGATTCTGACATTCCGAAGACCGCTTTCAGGACCAGATATGGTCATTATGAGTTCCTGGTCATGTCATTTGGGATGACCAATTCCCCAGCCGCGTTCATGCATTTGATGAATAACGTGTTTAAGCCTTACCTTGATTCTTTCGTCATTGTGTTCATTGATGACATCCTGGTGTATTCTCGTAGCTAGGAGGAGCATGCTCAACATTTGAGGGTTGTGTTGCAGAGGTTGAGGGAGGAGAAACTTTATGCAAAGTTCTCCAAGTGTGAGTTTTGGCTTGGTTCAGTAGCTTTCTTGGGGAACGTGGTGTCCTGTGAGGGTATTCAGGTTGATCCGAAGAAGATTGAGGCGATGCAGAGTTGGCCCAAACCATCCTCAGCTACAGAGATTAGGAGCTTCCTTGGTTTGGCGGGATATTACCGTCGCTTTGTGGAGGGATTATCTTCTATTGCTTCACCTTTGACCAAATTGACCCAGAAGGGTGCTCCATTCAGATGGTCTGATGAGTGTGAGGAGAGCTTCAGAAGCTCAAGTCAGCATTGACCACAACTCCGGTTTTGGTTTTGCTTAGTGGTTAGAGTTCTTATATAGTCTACTGTGATTCTTCTAGAGTTGGTTTGGGAGCGGTACTGATGCAGGATGGTAGGGTGATTGCCTACGCGTCTGGACAATTGAAGGTGCATGAGAAGAATTATCCAGTGCACGATCTTGAGTTAGCTGCCATTGTTCATGCCTTAAAGATTTGACACCATTACTTGTATGGGGTACAATGTGAGATTTTCACTGATCATCGTAGTTTGCAGTATCTGCTGAAGCAGAAGGACTTGAATTTGCGTCAGAGGAGGTGGTTGAGCTTCTCAAGGATTATGTCCTCACTATTTTATATCATCCGGGGAAGGGCAATATAGTGGCTGATGCCCTGAGTCGTAGAGCCAAGAGTTTGGGGAGTCTAGCTTACCTTTCAGCAGCAGAGCGACCTTTAGCACTTGATGTTTAGGCGTAAGCAGGTCAATTGGTGAGATTGGATTTGTTAAAGCCTCCGCGGGTATTAGCTAGCATGGCTTCCCGGTCTTCTCTTTATGATCAGATTTGAGCATGCTAGTATGATGACTGGCACTTGTTAGTTCTTCAGGACAGGGTCCATCGAGGTGATTCCAGGGATGTGAATATTTTTGATGATGGGGTTATGAGGATGCAGGGCTGTATTTGCGTGCCCAATGTGGATGGGCTTCGAGAGTGATACTAGCAGAGGCCTACAACTCGCGGTATTCCATCCATCTGGATGCCGCGAAGATGTATCAGGATCTGAGACATCAGTATTGGTGGAGGCAGATGAAGAGAGATATTGTTGAGTATGTATCACGGTGTCTCAACTGCCAGCAGGTCAAGTATGAGCACCAGAGACCGGGTGGATTACTTCAGAGGTTAGATATTCTGGAGTGGAAGTGGGAGCGGATCACCATGGACTTTGTAGTTGGGCTTCCACGGACTTCGAAGGGTTTCGATGCGATTTGGGTCATTATGCATCGGCTGACCAAGTCCGCGCACTTCATTCCTGTTAGTACTACTTATACTTCGGAGCGGTTAGCTGGTATCTACATCAGGGAGATTGTCCGATTGCATGGAGTTCCAGTTTTTATCTGTAACGACCCGACAGGTCATTTTGAGCTCTAGCACATCGTTTAGTGGTTTGAGGCCATGAACAACTTCATTCAGGTATTATGACTTGTGCGTATGGTCAGAGTTGAAATTCGGGAAGTTCCGGTGGATTTGGAAAGAGAATCCTCATCTTAGAAACCTTAAGTTGGAAGAAATTGATTAAGATTGGAATTTTGACTAAACGACCTCCGAATCAAGATCTGACGATTCCAGCGGATTCGTATGATGAATTCAGACTTGGGCGTATGTCCAGATCGAGTTTTGGATAACCCGAGAGCATTTCAGCGTATATTGTGGAAGTCAACATTTTTGAAGGAATTTCCTAAGTTTGGCTTGATGCGCATTTCAGTGGTATTGATGTCCGTTTGGGATTCTGAGTATAGAAATAGCTTCGTATGGTGATTCTGGAGTTGGGAGCACGATCGGAAGTGAATTAGGATGTTCGTAGGTTATTTTGAAGTCGTTCGGCTAAAGATAGAAATTTGAAGGTTTTTGAGAAATCCGACCGTAAGTGAAAATTTTGATATCGGGGTCAGAATGCGATTACAGAAGTTGGAGAAGGTCTGTAATGCCGAATATGACTTGTGTGCAAAATTTGAGGTCAATCGGACGTGATTTGACAGGTTTCGACATCGAAGGTGGAAGTTTGAAATTTCAAGTTCATAAAGTTTGAATTTTTGTGCGATTCGAGATTTCGGCATTGTTTAAGGTGATTTGAAGCCTCGAGCAAGTTTGTGGGATGTTATGGGACTGAGTTGTGTGATTGGACGGGGTCCCGGGGGCCTCGGGTGTGTTTCAGGGTGGTTTCGGGTCATTTTTGAGGAATTTGCTGCTGCTGTCTTCTAGTGTCCCTGTTGTGCATTGCGATCGCGGTCCCTGGGATGCGATCGCGAAGAAGAAATTGAGGGGCGAGGTTTTTTTGGCCTATGCGATCGCGTAAGTCAGTGTGCATCGCGAAGAAGGCATGGGGCTGGATGTGCGATTGCGTGCAAGGTTGTGCGATCGCAAAGAAGAATTTGGAGCGAGCTGGAAAATGGCCTGCGCGATCGCGAGCATGGTTGTGCGATCGCGGAGAAGGAATCTGGACAACATAGTTGGCCTATGCGATCGCATAGAGGGTTTTTCTGGGCAGTGTGTTATATTAACGGGATTTTAGCCATTTCATGAATTCTTTCACTTGGTTATGGCGATTTTGGAGGATTTCAAAGGGTGATTTTCATCAAGCATCAAGAGGTATGTGATTCCTTCTCATTTCCAAGTTAAGTTCAAGGTTTATTCATGGAATTAGACATAAAGTTTGTGGGAAAAATTGGGAAATTTAAAGAAATCCAAGAAATTTAGTAATTTGGATTTTAGCATGAATCGAGCGTGAATATTTGAGTAAATTGTATATTTGAACTAGTAAAGCTATAGGTAGAGTTTATCTTCGAGAAATTTCGGAATACGTGCACGTGGTCCCAAGGGAATTTTGGTCAATTCATTGAGCGGAGTTGGGAAATTTTATAATCTGAATTTTTACAAGTATTAGAGTGAATTTTCATTGCCTTGCCCGTTATTTGGTAGTTTTGGGGCGTTGTGCATCAATTGGAGTCGTCGGGAGGGCTTGGAAGCAAGTTATGAAGTTTCGGAGCGAGGTAAGTCTACTTTCTAACTTTGTGAGGGGGAATTGTCCCCCTAGGTGAACTAATTAAATATGTGTTACTATTTGTGGGGGCTACGTACGCACGAGGTGACAGGAGTCCGTGCGTAGCTACTGTTATGCCATGTCCGGGTAGTCTAGGACCCACTAGCATGCCCTACTTGTTGTGCTTGTGATTTTATCAATGATATTAGCCTGGTGATATTATCGAGTTAGTAATTGAATACTTAAAAAGTTCAGAGTTTACTTTCCTTAATCCTTTGAGAAGAGAATGGATCCTGCCTTGCATAATTGTGTTCTGGATGAATCAGTGATATCTTAAACCTTATCAAACTTGGCAAATGAATTTCCAGAAATGATTTAAATACTATCTTCATGTTCACCTAAAGAGAATTTTATCACTTCCTTGAGAAACTGCTTTCTTGATGAAATATGGACTCGTTGTGTGGATATGTGTATTTACGGGTGCCTGAGTCGCATGTATGATTCGCGAGCAGGATAACCCTATATTTATGTATAATCGCGTCGCATGATCGATTCGCGAGCGGGGCAGATAGATGCATCTATGGTTCGAGCCGGTCGACCCTCGACAGTGCACAATTACTTTTATTGTTGGTTCGGGCCAAACGACCCTCAGCATTTCCTACGTATATATATATATATATATATATATATATATATATATATATATATATATATATATATGTATACACACATATACATATGATATACCACTTGTGTCTTGAATTGTTAAATTGTCTTAAGGACGTAAATTGTTAAATGATTTCATGGATAAGGACTTGACAGATATTTGGGGGAAAATGAAGTAGGAATTATTTATTTACTTCCAGTGTTTATCGCATTTGCAGTTACTTTTAAAGTTTACTGACTTTATTACCCTCGTATGCCTTTTGCTGCTGTCATATATTGTTAAATTACATTGTTGGACCCTAGTGAGTGTCAAGTCGACCTCTCGTCACTACCTCTCTGAGGTTAGGCGGGATACTTAGTGAGTACACGTTGTTTTCGTACTCATGCTACACTTGCTGTGCATTTTGTTGCACAGGTACTTTCATAGCGATGAGGCCGGTTTGGAGACTTAGGCGAGCTGCATCATCCGAAGGTGATCCACAGCCGGCAGAGTCTTCCTCTATGTATTGTATTTATTTTATTCTAAAGTCCTTGTCCAACTTGTATTTCAGACAAACTTTATAGTATTTAGTAAAAAGTCTTAGAAATTGCTCATGTACTTGTGACACCGGGTTCTGGGATGTATTTGGGTTGTATCTTATTAAAGTGGAAAATAGACTGTTGTTTTTACTTAATTGGATTTCCCCTAGTTATTATGTATTAAAGTGAAAGGTAACGATTGAAAATGTTGAAACAAGAATTTATTTTAAATTAGTTAATGATTGGCTTGCCTGACAGTGGTGTCCGGCGCCATCACGACCTTATGGATTTTGGGTCGTGACACTATCATTTCTGACAGAGGTACTCAATTCACATCTCAGTTTTGGAGGGCCGTACAGAGAGGTATGAGTACTCAGGTAGAGTTGAGCACAACATTTCATCCTCAGACCGACGGGCAGTCAGAGCGGACTATTCAAATTTTGGAGGACATGTTGCGTTCCTGTGTGATTGACTTTGGGGGAGCATGGGACCAGTTTCTGCCACTCGCAGAGTTTGCATATAATAATAGCTACCAATCTAGTATTCAGATGGCCCCGTATGAGGCGTTATATGGTAGGAGGTGTAGATCTTCGGTTGGTTGGTTGGTTCGATCCGGGTGAGGCTAGGCTATTAGGCACAAATTTGGTTCAGGATGCGTTGGAGAAGGTGAATTTGGTTTAGGAGCGACTTTGCACGGCACAGTCTAGGCAGAAGAGTTATGCGAACCGGAAGGTCCGGGATGTGTCTTTCATGGTAGGAGAGAAGGTACCGCTGAAGGTGTCATGCATGAAGGGTGTTATGAGGTTCGGGAAGAGGGGAAAGCTGAGTCCCCGGTTCATTGGGACTTTTGAGGTGCTTTAGAGGATTGGAGAGGTGGCTTATAAACTTGCCTTGCCACCCAGTTTATCGAGTGTTCATCCGGTATTCCATGTGTCGATGCTACGGAAGTATATTAGTGACCCGTCTCATGTTTTAAACTTCAGCACAGTTCAAGTCGAGGATGATATGTCATATGAGGTAGAGCCAGTGGCCATTTTTGGTCGTCAGGTCAGGAAGTTGAGTTCTACGGATATAGCTTCAGTGAAGGTACAGTGAAGAGGTCAGCCAGTGGAGGAGGCTACTTGGGAGACCGAGCGGGAGATGCAGAGCAGATATCCTTACTTGTTTGAGACTCCAGGTATGTTTCTAGACCCGTTTGAGGACGAACATTTGTTTAAGAGGGGGAGAATGTAACGAGCCGGCTGGTCATTCCGTAGAATTTGCATTATATTTACTGTTTTTTCCTTGTCATAGGTTGGTTATATTGTTTATGATGTGTTAGAGTCGGTTGGCTCGGGTTCGGAATGGTTGTAGTGAGAATTGAGACACTTAGTCTCTAAAAATAGCTTTATAGTTGGAAAGTCAACTGGGAGTTGACTTATTGGTAAACGACCTCGGAATGTGGATTTTATGGCTCGGATAGCTTCGTTAGGTGATTTGGGACTTAGGAATGTGTTCAGAATGTTTTTGCGATGTCTGGTGTAGAATTAGGCTTGAATTGGCGAAAATTAGTTTTTGGCGATTCCGGTCGGCAGTGGGAAATAGGCTATCGGGGTCGGAATGAAATTATGAAAGTTGTAACAGGTTCGTAATGGCATTTTGGATATGTGTGCAAATTTTCAAGTCAATCGGATGTGTTTTGGTTGGTTTTGGCATCGTTGGTGGAATTTAGAAATTTCAAAGTTCATAGGCTTGAATTTGATGTGATTCTGGTGTTTTGATGTAATTTTGGGTGTTCCGAGAGTGCAACTAAGTTTTAATGATCACTTATGATGTGTTGGTATGTTTGGTTGGGGTTCCGAGGGGCTCGGGATTGATTTCGATGGTTAACGGGAATTTTTGGAGTTGAAAAATGCAGCTTTCAGCTGCTGGTGTTTTTGCTACTGTGATTTTCGCACCTACGAATGTTTGACCGTAGGTGCGAGCCGCAGGTGCGGCCATGATGATTGCAGGTGCGGGATATGAGGCCCTTGGAGGAAGAACCTCAGAAGCGGAATTTTAGCCGCATCTGCGGGCCGCAGGTGCGACACCTGGGCCGCAAATGCGAGAATTGGCCCGTTTAATTAATTTCCACAGGTGAGGTCCTCCTGACCGCAGGTGCGGACCACAGGTGCGATGTTAAAGGCCGTAAGTGCGAAAAGCTTGGGCAGAAAGTATAAAAGGGGACTTAACGATTTTTAGTCTTCTTTTCACCATTTTTGTTGCGGGTTCCGAGTTTTTTAAGGGTTTTTGAAGAGGGAAAAGTTTTTTCTTCATTGAGGTAAGGTTTTTGGACTTATTAATTGATTATATGTGATTAAATACCAAATTAACAGTGTTTAATTGGGAAATATCAGTGGAAAAAGGGGAGAACTAGGGCTTGAGTTTAAAAGACCTTTTAGGGGTGATTTGAGGGGTCATTTGGATTCCAATTTTAGAGTTCTTTATATGTACATACTTGTGAGATGATGAGGATCGTTTTGGTATAAAGCTTGTCGAGTGCCGAGACGCGGGCCCAGGGTTCGGGTTTTGGCTAATTTCGGGTTTTGTGCATAAAGTTAATATTTTTCGATTGAGTTTCATCCCCCTAGCATAATTTGATGTGAAAAATCTGAACTTGATAGATTTGGAGCACTCAGAAGTTGATTCGAGAGGCAAGCGTGTTGCAGAGTAGCTTTCGGGCTAGTTTGAGGTAAGTAATGTCTTTAAATCCTGTCCTGAGGGTATGAAACCCCGGACTTTACATCCTTTCACGGTTTTGGAGTGACGCACACACTGGATGACGAGTGTGGGGCATGCACGAATTAGAAATTTGGAAATATGTCCCTTTTGAGGCAACTATTGAGTTGCGAAATTGCTTTTAAAACATATGTTAAATAATATTACTATGTTTTGATATATTTGGGTTGTAAGCCATGTTTGGGGCCTAGTGCCAATTTTTTTTAACCCCTTGGGGGCTATTTTCTGATATTCTCACTATTTTGATCATGATTTTACACTAAGTCCTTCTTGTTAAATTGTTGACACTCAGATTTGTTGAAATTGTTATTTCTTGAAATGAAATACTGTTTTGTGTCGAGAACCCCGTTTATTTATGGCCCGAGTAGCATGTTGAGAGTGTATGACTGAGTGAGGCCGATGGCCAATATTGTGAGGATATTTATGATATGAGAGAGGCCGAGAGTCTGAGTGATTGATGCCATGATTTGGCTTGTTTATAGCGCTTGGGCTGTAGGAGCCCCTTCGGAGTCTGTACACACCCTCAGTGAGCGCATGTACCTACTGAGTGCGAGTGCCGAGTGACGAGTGATTGGGAGGCATGAGTGGTTGTGAGGTGCTGAGTGACTGATTATGAGTGATGATTTGGAGAGGGGCAGTTTATAATGATATTTTGCTGAGCTTTTGATTATGATTCACTTCATTTTTCATACTGAGATTTTTGGGAATTTTATTGAGAAACACTGGAAAATATACTTGTTCAAAGGATTTTTACGGAAATTGGTTTTCAGACATATGTACTAAAGGTATACTTATTTAAGACTCAGGATTTTACTATCTATGGATTGGTGTTTTGTGTTGTGTGTTTCTTATCTTTAGACGTGATTTATTTTCATTACTACTGAGTTGGCGTACTCATCATTACTCCCTGCACCTCTGTGTGCAGATCCAGGTACTGGTTCTGAGCAGTAGTCATTTGCTTCTGTTCGGCGTCAGCATTTAGGATTTCGAGGTAGCTGACCAGCGTCCACGGCTTCTCCATTTCCCTTCCTTCATTTAGTATTTAGTATTTGTTCTGAGACATTGTTTTATGACATTAGCAGTGTTAGTATTATTCTTAGATGCTCGTGATCAGTTGACTCCAGTTCTGGGGAATGGTTTTAGACTGTTAGATTATATTACGTTCTGTTAAAGACTTAGAAGATCTTATATTGGTAGTTAATGATTTTTGAGAAATTTTATTAAAGGAATTGTGTAATTATGTGATAGTGGCTAGCCTAGCACGATAGGCGCCATCACGACCAGTTAGGATTTGGGGTCGTGACAGATATATTTGGGCTGTAAGCCATGTTTGGGGCCTCGTGCCGATCTGTTTAAACCCCTTAGGGGCTTTTTACTATTTTTCCTCACTGTGTTAAGTTATGATTTTCACTCAGTCATATTATGCTTAACTGTTTTCAAAACTCAGTCTTAGTTGCACTATTTTGAAATGTAAAATGTTATTTTGGGTCGAGTACCCCGTTTTACTGATAACCCGAGTGGCTTTTTGAGAGGTTTTGACTGAGTGAGGTTGAGGGCCTATGTTGTGAGGATATTATGGGAACGAGCTGCCCGCCGCAACATGTTATACTGTTTATGGTGACTAAGTGAGGCCGAGTGCCTGATTGTGAGGATATGATATTGGATCGGGATGCATGGCGCAACATGTTTATGATAGGCCGAGTGCTTGAGAGTGATTTGATGCCATGATTTGGCTTGATTTTAGCGCTTGGGCTGTAGGAGCCCCTCCGGAGTCTGTACACCCCCAGTGAGCGCAAGTACCTACTGAGTGCGAGTGCCGAGTGCCGAGTGCCAAGTGATGAGTGATTGGGAGGCATGAGTGACCGTGAGGTTGCCCGAGGGGTTGATGCTGAGTGATTGTGAGGTATGCTGAGTGACTGATTCTGAGTGGTGATTTGCCCAGGGGTGGTTTATGATACTTGTTTCACTGAGTGACTACTTACGATTCATTTCATCTTTAAACTAATACTTCTTGGGTGTTTTACTGAAGTCCTTGGAAATTACAAATTTTCAAAAGCGTTTTATTGAAATTGGATTTTAAAGCGTACTGATTTGTTGTATACACTGTTGGAAAGAAAGGTTGTTTTATTGTGACTTGATGGTTTGATTCTGCGTGTTTCTTACTGCTCAAGACCTGATTTATTTTCATTACTACTGAGTTGGCGTACTCATCATTACTCCCTGCACCTCTGTATGTAGATTTAGGTGTTGATACCGGGCATTAGCCATCTTATTACTCACGGAGCCGGAGTCGGGACATAGAGGTAGCTGTCAGCGTCCGCAACATCTTTGTCTTCTCCTTTCTTATTTTGTACTTAGTTCTTCGTTGCGAGATTTATGTATTGTGACAATAGTATTCTTGGTAGTATTCTTAGATGCTCATGACCTGTTGGCTCCGGATCTTGGGGATGGGTGTAGACTGTTTAGCTTTATTTGTTTGGCTTAAAATTTAGAGATTTATATATGTTATATGATGTGTTGATAACGATTTTGGGAAATTTCAAAAAGAAAAATATAATTATGCGATTATTGTCTAGCCTAGTTCCACGATAGGCGCCATCACGACTGGTTTAGGATTTGGGGTCGTGACAAGTTGGTATCAGAGCACTAGGTTACATATGACTCAACGATCATGAGCAGGTTTAGTAGAGTCTTGCGGATCGGCACAGAGATATCTGTACTTATCTTCGAGAGGCTGCAAAACCCTTAGGAAACATCCCACATTCTTGAATTCTTGTCGTGCGAATCCATTTTATTCAGCCAGAAGCGTAACTCTTTGAACTGCTTTGATGTACTCGAATGCGCACGTGAGCGCTTTGTATCAATTGTGCATCATCAGCTTGTGACTTCCATGGATGAGATGTGACTTTTAGCATGTTGATAATGGGCCAGTCAGGAGGACTTGAGGCCGGATTTTGTCTGTGACTCGAGTGCTGAGATTTTGTTTGTGTGAGCATGTACATTTGGGGACTTATATGTCTGTTTGTGTCCTTATTGATGGGACTTTGTGACTAGATGGCTACATGGTGAGTGTGATTTGATGGTTAGACGTGTTCAGGTTATTTGATTGTGACAAAATGAATTGGCGGGAGATGTAGCAAGAACCATTGGGTATTTGACTTCTGTCTCGAGTTAGAATATGGCCTCGAGTTGTGAGTGTATTGGAGGACCTCTCATGTTGTTTAGATGTGGAGTGAAGCATATCCTTCTGTTGTGTTCTGAGCTTCTGGTGATGTCTTTTGGGCCGACCAATGCCCCAACAACGTTCATGTATTTGATTAACGGTGTATTCAGCCGTGTTATAACTCCTCTGTTATTGTATTCATTGATGGCATCCTGGACTACTCACGTAGCCAAGGGTAGCATACTCAGCATTTGAGGATGGTATTATAAGGATTTAGGGAGAAGAAGCTCTAAGCAAAGTTCCCCAAGTGCAAACTTTGTCTCAGTTTAGTGGCATTCTTGGGACACGTGGTGTCCAGTGAAGGTATCCATGTGGGCAGATGAATGGGGTAGAGCTTCCAGAAGCTCAAGAATTCTTGGACCCCAGCTCCGGTGTTAGTTTTGTTACCAGCTTCAGGTTCTTATACCGCTTATGGTGATGTCTCGAGGGAAGACATTAGTTATGTTCTAATGTATGAGGGTAAAGTGATATCGTAATAGCTATGATCTCCGGAAGTGTATAGAGAGATATCAGTTTAAGGCTAAGCAGGCAGAGGCATCTCCTGCGCATTGTCCTGAGGAGTGTGACTCTTATGTTGATCTGTAGTAAGTTCTCTTCTACCAGTAAATGATGTATGTTGTAATTTGAGTTTAGATCAATTGTGGGATTTGGCATGACCATTACAATGGTGAACGCGAGAATTGAATACGATTGGAAGGTTAGATGGTTTGGGTCATACGAGCTTATGAAGGATTTAGTTGAATCTCACGACAGTATGGTGGCAGTGATAGCGTATGGGCATCGTGAGTTATTGTTTGTCTTGATCTTTGAGCTTTGAGCCAAGTGGGGGAGCCCGTAAATGATAAGTTGATTGCACGATTATGTGTTGTAGTGGTAGGATCGAGGTATATTGGTGAACCAAATATGACCTACAGTAGTGGAGACTAGGAATGACTCGAGTAATGGAAAATTCTTCGATACAAGTTGGGATGTACTCTACGGGTAAATGTACATTATTGAATGATTGAGTTGAAATTGTAAAAAGTGTAGTGTGTGCAATGTATGAGTGTGCTTGTTGCTTCAAAGGCGTGGATTACTTTCCAAGTATGTGGTTTGCAAGCGAGGTCAGATCGTTCTGTTTACTTGGTTAGTGTAATTGAAATTGGTAGAGTGAATGACATTCGCGAATGGTTCAGACGAATTCAAGGTTATATGTAGCGAGTGAGGATCTTCAAGGTGTGAATTGGGATAGAACTGAGATTTACGGGGAAGGTGACAAGGCTTGTGGTGTATTTACATTATCATGGATTCTATCTATCAGTATCAGGAGAGTGAAGGTAATGACTTTAAATTCGCAGGAAGTCTCTTCAGGGTAAGTATTTCTAATGTGGTGCTTTTGGGATATTTGAGAGAGTACTCAACGACTTATGAGCCTTAGACAATATATTTTATGCTCGGGTTTCGTGCGGTGAGTCTGGATTGAGAATTGCGATATTATGGCAAAAAGAAGTATCAATTCGAAGGTAAGTCAGAAGGAACATGAATAAATAGGACAGCTTGGTAGTAGGTCGGATCGACATGATAAGGGATATGATTAGTTCTGTGGGTGTTATGAAGTAATGAGTTGTTACAGGTGTTTCTTGGCAATTCTCTTGGGATTTGGTGGCATGCGTAGCTTGGTTGAGTTAGAAGGATTCAGTCCTGACGGTTTGGTGTTGTACAAATGTGATTCAGAGAGTTCTTGATGGTTTCTACCACGGTTAGAGATGTATATCTTTTACTGGCGTGAGGGCCACGTGATATATAGTGATTTTGCTTCTAGATGGGATCAAAACGGAAAGTTCTTGGCTAGTGAGGTACGTAGTTGCTTGTGGCTCAGAAGGAATTATGAAGTTCTCATATTTATCATAGGATTGCATGGTGTATGTGGTATTTTTTGTATGGTGGAGACTGACATATGTGAGGTCACGGTTCAGTTCTGGAAGGCAGGTTAGCATTGGCAGTTTTACATGACTAGGTAGAGGTACCACTATTGGGTGGCTTGATGAGGGTATGCATTCAGAAAGGGAAATGCGTTTGAGTTAAGGGTGCTTCATTGGTATCGCGACACTCTCTTGTTGGATCGATTGCGGATATTCAAGGTTGCGTGGTGACACAGAGGAATTATGGGGGTATCCCGCGTGGAATGATTGAGTATTAGAGACATGTTATATATTCGAGTGGTGGAGTTGGGATCAAATGTAGTAAATTTGTGCGCTTCACGGACTTTGAGACTAAGAGTTCTAATAAACAGATTTGTTTTGGTGGTTGTGGACTATGAGGATGCGAGCAAAGCTAGTCAGGTGTTAGTATATGCCATGATTCAGTCATTATAAACTTTTGGAGAGTTATCTACCTATTGTGGGTGACCAGAGTTGACTTAGAGTTATTGGTAGACCAATATGGGTATGTGTTCTGCACCGAGTCAGAAATTTCACTCCGAATTGCTATTGTTGAGGGATGTACCATTCGATTGTCATTGATCTTATTCGTATTTTGGAGTGATCTATGAGTTACCTTTCGGTGTTTCGAGGAGTTGTGTTTGTCGGTTATATGTGCATAGGGTGCGGTTCTATCTGGGTTTTATAGAGAGACTTGAGTAAGGTGAGTAATTGGGTGTTGCAGGATGGAGACGTATTGGTTATGTTCTTGCTGGTTCGGGTGGCATGGTACCGTCCGATTGCCCCGTGGTTATGACAATGCACTTTGATTACTTGATGTTGAATTTCGCATAGTTATTGATTCTGAGCAAGGTGACTTGAAGTATTTCATGTGAACCAGCGTTTGGATGGGATCTTGCATTGTAGCGGAGTTATGTAGAGGTATGCTCCTTGGTGTTAGATTCGTGTGTTCTGATTTTACGGTGTGTGCCAGGCTTTTAGCATGATGTTGTGATGGTAATTATTAATGGCAGATAGTCCTCTCGTGTGAATCTTCTATTTTATGAATTGAACTTTTAGGATGTTGTTATTGGGTGCACGAGTTGCACAAGTTATGGCTCTGGATGGTATTGATATTGATCGGACGAATGGTTGCTAGTTCTACGTGTTTCTTCCATCATCAGCAGCATATGAGAGTGTTGAAGCAAAGCTTTGCTTGATAAGAGGTTATTTACCGGTATTGGGTTGTTTGAACATCTATTGTGGTTAAGAGTTATCGCTATGAGTGTTCGAGTCATGTGATATATTATGTGATTACATCATGGGTTACAGATATGTCCTGATACAACGTGTTCAGACTTGTTCAGTTCATAGTCGTGGAATTTTGATCTTGTAAATTGATTCAGAAGTGGAAATTTAGTTCTAAGGTTTATGGGTCAGGATTGGATTTCGAAATTTCATTTGTATGGTGCTATCAGACCTATATGGGGTAGGGTGACGTGGGATCACCTCCGAATATGTGCATGGTAGGTTACATGGCAATTTTGGTAGTGTTGGAACAACTCTAGGCACGTTCGAGGACGAACGTATGTTTAAGTGGGGAAGAATGTAACGACCTGGTCGGTGGTTCCGTAGACTTTGCATCGTTATTTCGATTTCTGCCTTGTTTTGTTGTTTATGATGTATTAGAGTTGGGTGGTTCAGGTTCGGAGTGGTTGTAATGAGAATTGAGACACTTAGTCTCTTAGAGTAGCCTTATAGTTGGAAAAGTCAACTAGGAGTTGACTTCTTGGTAAACAAACTCAGAATGCGGATTTAATGGCTCAGATATCTTCGTTAGGTGATTTGGGACTTAGGGGTGTGTTCGGAATGTAATTTTGATGTCCGGTGTAGAATTAGGCTTGAATTGGCGAAAGTTAGTTTTTGGCGAATTCCGATCGGCAGTGGAAAATAGGCTATCGGGGTCAGAATGGAATTCCGGAAGTTGGAACAGGTTCAAAATGTCATTTTGGATATGCGTGCAAAATTTCAGGTCAATCAGAGGTGTTTTGGACGGTTTCGGCGTTGTTGGTGGAATTTAGGAATTTCAAAGTTCATAGGCTTTAATTCGATGTGATTTTGGTATTTTTGGTGTTTCAAAGGCTCTACTAAGTTTGAGTCGGGTTATGGGATGCGTTATGTTTGGTTGGGGTATCGAGGGCCTCGGGATGGTTTCAAGTGATCAACGGGAAGTTTGAAAGTTAAGTTGTTGCTGAAGTTTTGTTGTTGCTGTTTCCGCACTTGCGAATCTTGGACCGCAGGTGCGAGCCGCATAAGCGACAAGGGGGATCGCATGTGCGGTGTTAGACCATCAGGGGAAGAACCGCATAAGCGATTAGTTGGACGCATCTGCGGAGCCGCAGGTGCGGCGCCTGGTCCGCAAATGTGAGTTTGGCCCAGTTAGTGAAAAACTGCAGGTGTGGTATATTGACGGCAGAAGCGGTCCGCAGGTGTGAGATTTAGGACCGCAGGTGCGAAATGCCTAGGCAGAAGGTATATAAGTTGGACTTAGCGAATTTGGGTCTTCTTTTCACCATTCTCATTCGCGTTTGAAGCTTTTTGAGGGTTTTGAAAGAGGGACATCGATAGTTCGTCATTGAGGTAAGGTTTTTGGACTTTAAACTCGTTTATATGTGATTAAAGGCCTAATTAATGGTGAAAACTTAGGGAAAATCAGTGCAAAAAGGGGTAATTAGGGCTTGAGATTAAGAGACTTTTAAATGGTGATTTGAGGGGTCAATTGGACTCCGATTTCAGTGTTCTTGATATGTATAGACTCGTGGGAGGAAGAGGATCATTATGGTGTAAATTTTATCGAGTTCCGAGACGTGGGCTCGGGGGTCGGGTTTGGCCAATTTCGAGATTGTGCCTAATGTTGATATTATCGATTGGGGTTCATCTCCCTAGCATATAGTGATGTGATAAATCTGATTTTGATAGATTCGGAGCATTCAGGAGCCGATTCGAGGGGCATGAATATTGCGGAGTAGCTTGTCGGGCTAGTTTTAGGTAAGTAATGACTTTAAATCTTGTCCTGAGGGTATGAAACCCCGGACTTAGCATCGTTTCACTGTTTTGGAGTGACGTACAACTGGATGACGAGTGTGTGGCGTGCACTAATTGGGGAATTTGAAACTGGTTCTTTCCGAGGCAACTATTGAGTTGCAAAACTGCTTTTAAAACATATGATAAATAGTATTTCTTTGTTTTTGATATATTTGGGATGTAATCCATGTTTGGGGCCTCGTACCGATATGTTTAAACCCCTTGGGGGTTGTTTACTGTTTTTCCTCACTGTGTTAAGTTATGATTTACACTCAGTCATATTATGCTTAACTGATTTCAAAACTTAATCGTAGTTGCACTATTTTGAAATATAAAATGTTATTTTGGGTCGAGTAACGCGTTTTACTGATAGCCCGAGTGGCTTTTTGAGAGGTTTTGACTGAGTGAGGCTGAGGGCCTATGCTGTGAGGATATTACGGGAATGGGCTGCGCGCCGCATCATGTTATACTGTTTATTGTGACTGAGTGAGGCCGAGTGCCTGATTGTGAGGATATGATATTGGATTGGGCTGCACGCCGCAACATGTTTATGATTAGCCGAGTGCCTGAGAGTGATTTGATGCCATGATTTGGCTCGATTTTAGTGCTTGGGCTGTAGGAGCTCTTCCAGAGTCTGTACACTCCCAATGAGCGCATGTACCTACTGAGTGCGAGTGCCGAGTGCCGAATAATGAGTGATTGGGAGGCATGAGTGACCATGAGGTTGTTCGAGGGGCTGATGCTGAGTGATTGTGAGGTATGCTGAGTGACTGATTATGAGTGGTGATTTTCCCGAGGGGCGGTTTATGATACTTGTTTCACTGTGTGACTACTTACGATTCATTTCATTTTTAAACTAATACTTCTTGGGTGTTTTACTGAAGTCATTGGAAATTACAATTTTTCAAATAAGTTTTATTGAAATTGGATTTTAAAGCGTACTAATTTGTTGTATACACTGTTGGAAAGAAAGGTTGTTTTATTGTGACTTGATGGTTCGATTATGCGTGTTTCTTACTGCTCAAGACTTGATTTATTTTCATTACTACTGAGCTGGCGTACTCATCATTACTCCTTGCACCTCTGTGTGCAGATTCAGGTGTTGATACCGGCGTTAGATATCTTATTACTCACGGTGCCGGAGTCGGGACATCGAGGTAGCTATCAACGTCCGCAGCATCTCTGTCTTCCCCTTTCTTGTTTTGCACTTAGTTCTTCGTTCCGATATTTATGTATTGTGACTATAGTATTCTTGGTAGTATTCTTAGATGCTCATGACCTGTTGGCTCCGGATCTTGGGGATGGGTGTAGACTGTTTAGCTTTGTTTGTTTGGCTTAAAAATTTAGGGATTTATATATGTTTTATGATATGTTGATAACGATTTTGGGAAATTTCGAAAAGAAAAATATAATTATGCGATTGTTGGCTAGCCTAGTTCCACGATAGGTGCCATCACGGACGATTTAGCATTTGGGGTCGTGACATTTGACTAATATTTTCACCAAATTATTCTTTGACTACGGCCAATTTCTCAATCGATCAATTTTTTCATAAAATCACAAAAAAAAATATTTCAGTTTTTACAATATTAGGTTCGAATTTTAACTTGCGAGAAAAGTTTGAATCTTGTTTGAGAAAGATGAGAGAAGTTTAAGAGTTTTAGTCTCGGGCTTCTATGGCTTCTTCCATTATTGGAGAGATCTAATTTGGGGGGGGGGGGGGGGGGGGGGGAGGTTCATCTTCATGTCACTGCTTTTGTTCAAAATAGATCAAGCACCACCAATAGTTTGGCGCTATTCTCCATTCTCACCGATCAACGATTTTTCGATGTGGTGTTTTTCCGGTGAGCTGTCTGGCCATCTAGTAGGAGAAATGAGAAGTGGATTAGGGGGATAGGGATAGTGATAAAGATAAAGTGAAATAGGACAGTAAATAAAAAGAAAAGAAAGATAATCTATATCAATATCTATATTTTTTTAACATAAAAAATCACATTGTCGGGTACTTGCATAGAGTTTATATTGTTTAGGAATCTTGCCTACGCGGTTTACGTCCCTTTGATTTGTATTAGTTTTGGATTGAAATTCCATTGTTTCTTAGGTCTTAGTTTAGGATTCAATTCCTTCTTAGTTGACTAACAATTTTAAGATTGTCCCTTGTCACGACCCAAAATTTAGCCATGGTTGTGATGGCGCTTATCGTGTTACAAGGCAAGCAACAACGACAACAACAAACCCAGTTTAATCCCAACATGTAGGGTCTGGGGAAGGTAGTCTGTACGCAGACCTTACCCCTACCTAGTGCAGGTAAAGAGGCTGTTTCCAATAGACCCTCGGCTCAGGAAGGGAAAGAAGAAGAAGAGGGAAGCAAGGAAGTAAGAAAGATGAAAAACAAAACCAATAATACCAATAAAAATCACATACCGCAATAAATGATAAATAGTATCCAATAATAGCTACAGGGAATACAATACATGAGGCGAACAAAATCACATAACCGTAAAAAAATCTAAGAATATAAAGGGAAGTGCATGCTACTAAGCCTATCGGTGAACACTATAAACTACCTACTAACCTTCTACCTTAATCCTCGACCTCCACACTCTCCTATCAAGTGTCATGTCCTCAGTGAGCTGGAGTAGTGCCATGTCTTGCCTAATCACTTCTCCCCAATACTTTTTAGTCCTACCTCGACCCCTTCTCAAACTCTCCATGGCCAACCTCTCACACCTACTGACAGGGGCATCAATGCTTCTTCTCCTAACATGTCCGAACCCTCTCAGTCGCGACTTCCGCATCTTATCCTCCACGGAGGCTACTCCCACTCTGTCTCGGATAGCTTCATTCTTAATTTTACCTCGCCTGGTACACCCACACATCCATCTCAACATCCTCATCTCTGCTACTCTCATTTTCTGCACGTGGGAGTTCTTGACTGGTCAACACTCAACCCCATATTTCCCAAAATATTGCTACTAATTGATTTTAAGAATTTAATAAACAATATCAACATTTGAGATTTTCATAAACTAAGTTAACTCTAAATATAATTAATATAAAATACGGAAACGAGTCCCAAACATCGGAGTGTCACTATGTCATGAGTGTCTAAAACTATAAACTAGGATATATAAACTGTCTAACTGTCCAAAAGAAGAAATGACAAGAGGAGTAACAAGGTCGTGCAGACACTAGCAGCTACCTTGCAATCTCCACAGATAGTCGACCTAAACTCAACGATCGCCGCGCTCTAACTCACCTTGATCTGCACATAAAGCGCAGGGTGTAGTATGAGTACAACCGACTAAGTAGTAACAGAAATAACTAAGGAACTGAGCAATAGTGATGAGCTAAGCAAAGCAGTCCAATAATTTATTTTTCACAAATCAAAAATAACAAGAATAAACAGGTAAATTCCATAACTCAGTAAATGCCACAAAGAAATTTAACAGATAAATGCAGCAACATCAAAAGTAAATGCAACCTCACAGTAGTGTCACTCCATCACTCGCACTCGGCACTCAACACTCAACACTCTGCTCTCACTAGGGGTGTATACAGACTCCGGAGGGGCTCCCAAATCCCAAGCTCTAAGCACGGACAACTCACGTGCCATAATATCAATACCTGGATCCGCACGGTCAGCTCACGTGCTACGCGGACAACTCACGCGCTATGGTATTAGTACCTGGACCCGTACGGTCAACTCATGTGCTACGAGGACAGATCACGCTATGGTATTAATATCCTCACAACCAGGACCTCGGCCTCACTCAGTCATGTACCTCTCCAGCTGCCTCATAATGTACCACCAATAAGGGGACACAACCCACATCAAGTATCACAACATATCAACAAAATAATAGATACTGAGGTAAACATGTACAATAATTTCTTTGACTGAGTACAAATAACGTGAGCATGAATGAAGCCTAAACATGATCTCTAACGTGAAGGCAGTTAAGTTCACTAACAAGTAAATGCATAACCACAAATAATGGTTATTAGGCCTCAAGCCTCACGGGACGGACCAAGTCTCAATTCCTCGAGGTATACGCCCACACGCCAGTCACCTAGCGTGGGTGTCACCTCCAAACAATCACATGATATCAAATTCTCCGGGTTTATACCCTCAAGGCCAGAGTTAAAACTGTTACTTACCTTAATAGTGTAAAATCTACTCCGGGATGCCTTCGTCTTTGGACTCGGTATCCAAAAGCCATAAATCTAACCATAATCAGAATACTATTATCAGCATAGGCTAAAGAATCGAATTCCACAATAAAAACTACATAAATAGGTCAAAAATCCGAAATTGGCCAAAACTCATCCCCCGGGCCCACGTCTTGAAACCCGTCAAAATGGCAGAATTAGAAACCTCTTCCTCTCCCGAGTCTAACCATATAAAATTCGTCGAAATCCGACTCCATTTGGTCCCTCAAACCCTCATCTCAAACTCTCCAAAACTCAAGCCCTAACTCCCTCAATTTTATTTCGAAATCATCAATCAAATCCCAAAAATGAAGATGGATTCATGAAATATAACCAAAACCGAGTAGAGAACACCTAGCCCAATCCATACAGTGAAAATCGCCTCCAAAATCCCCCAAATCCGAGCTCCCCAACTCAAAATATGACTGAATGAACAAACCCTTATTTTATATATTTTTTCTGCCAACTATTCTGCCTCGTTTCTCGTGTAAAACGATCTCGAAACTCGCTTTTTATGCCTCCAATGGATTCCTTCTAAAATTCTAGTCAAGTTAGACTTTTTGAATCACTCAATTTGACCTTATAATGAATGAGATATGTAGGTTTTAATATTTGCAAATAATGCAGATTTTTAAATACGCCGTCAGTGGAAATACCTTAATTAATCTAAAAAATCTAGCAACCTAATTCTTAGTAAAATGACCATAAAATCCTCATACGATGTCCAAATTCGACGATTCTTTTTGCTACGTGTCCGTAATTCTTAGTAAAATGACCATAAAATCCTCATACGATGTCCAAATTCGACGATTCTTTTTGCTACGTGTCCGTAATTCTTAGTAAAATGACCACAAAATCCTCATATGCTTGAAGAAACGATGTCGAAACATAAGAAAAACGAGCGCAACACAATCCAAACCTATCCGAAACTCACCTAGGGCCCTCAGGACCTCAACCAATAATTCCAACAAGTCATATATCATTACCCGAACCTAGTCGAGCCTCCGGAACACCCAAAACAACACCAAAATATCAAATTAACCTCGAATTCAGGCCTAAGAACTTCTAAACTTCCAAAACTCGCCAACAACACCTAAACCTATCAAATCACGTCCGAATGACCTCAAATTTTGCACATACGTCACTAATGACACTAAGAATCTACTCCAACGTCCGAAATTCCATTCCGATCCCGATACCTAATTTTCCGCTGCCGGCCAAAATTGCCAAATTTCTAACTTTCGCCAATTCAAGTCTAATTCTACCACGTACCTCCAAATTATATTCCGGATACACTCCTAAGTCCAAAATCACTCAACAAAGCTAACCGAATCATAAAAATCCAAATCCGAATTCGATTACTCATAAGTCAACTTTCGGTTGACTTTTCTAACTTAACTTTATAACTAAGAGACTAAGTGATCTTTTCACTCCAAAATTACTCCGAACCCAAACCTACCAACTCGATATAACTCAACACAGATGAATAACACATAAATAAGCAGAAATGGGAGAAACGGTGCTATAACTCTCGGAATGACAACCTCCATTTTGTGTCTTCACTTAGCTGTTTATGTCCCTTTAATTTGTATCAATTTCGATTTGAAATTACATTGTCTTATTGGTCTTAGTTTAGAATTCAATTTCTTCTTAGTTTACATATCGTATTAGGATTGTCCATTCAAATGAAATATGAATAACCCGTCCTTCTCTCTTAGAAAGAAGGTAAGCTTCCGGTTCTGTCGGTGCTTGAAATAATTTTGCATTCTCCATATTACTATATCTCTAGAGTCAATAATTTTATGAGGAACTACTGACTCAATCATTTCGTGTGTTCACTTTGTTTTGGAATCAATTTAGGTTTCTAGAATTTTACTACCAAACCAGTTTATAATAAGGAAGAGCTGACCACTTCTATACAAATAAACTATTATTTTACATTTTTTGTCATAAATTGACTTTCCCATAGCAAACTTGCTTGTCACTTGCGGTAAATTTCTATCTTGTACTATATTCTTCAAGTTATATCATAATGGTTGTTCGTGCATTGTCATTATTAATTGAATGATTGCATCAAACAGATCAATCTTTTTAAAGATTTCTCCTCTGCAGTTACAAATAGATACATGATTATTCGTCAAATCTTCTCCTTCCAATGTACATTTAGTTTATTTTTTCATCTTTTCGTAGTTTTTGCATTTTGAATTACAATTGTTGTTTGATAATTGATAAACAACTCTAATTCAATTTTGATTTTTGTTTATAATGTCTCGTAGATGATCAATTGGTTTATGTCTCATGTATGATCATTGGTTTAAAACTGACTAGTTTACAAATGTTGTACAGGTTATTTGGATCACTGCTTGCACCTAATAAAATTGGTTAGGTATCCTAACTTATACCAAGTTTATATTTTATTAATAAAATTTTTATCACTCCATGATTGATATATAATTTAAATTACTAATTGTAATGCCACATCAAGTTGCTCATATTTTCTCAGAAAATTAAATTTGATTATCTCTTTTAATTGACTATAGTATACATATCACAATTTTAAAATTGTCTTTTTAAAGAATAGCCCTGGACAATTGACATCGTTGCATCTACCCTTTTTGACAATTTTCATTGGTTTAGGCAAACAATTCTCCTTATCGATCTCACAAATAATATTATATATAATCTTCTTGTTATGATGTAATATAATATGTTCTGAAAGTTATGCAGCTTTATTGCAGTTCAAATATAATTTTTCTATTACTCTTCGAGCTTTGACATTGGGATATTCTGTAATATCAATTTACATAAACTATATGCTAATTTAACTGCTTTAGCTTTATTTCATATTTATGCTACTATTGGTTTTACTGTGCATGAAAATTATGCCTTATCTATGAGATATGTTCTTGTATATGTCATAATAGTTTTGATGAGTGTTTTTGTATATGTCATAAAAGACTTATTAATCCTCAGTTTGAGTAGTAGGCGCACTTATGGTTGGATTAAAATACGTCAGTGCATTAGCAATATAACGACCCGACTAGTAGTTTTGCTTTCTAGATCCTCATTCCCCTAAATGAGACTACCCATATGTGCTTTTATTATTTTATGACTTGCAGGGATGGTTAGTTCAAGATTTAGAAGGGTTCAGGTTGAAATCGGAACACTTGGTTCCTTAAGATTGGCAAAAAGGGCTAAATTTGACTTTGGTCAACATTTTGAGCGAACGACCTCGGAATCGAGATTTGACAGTTCCAATAGGTTCGTATGGTATTTCGAACTTGGCCGTATGTTCAGATTGGGTTTTGGATGACCCGGGAGCGTTTTAGAGCTTAATATCGAAAGTTGGAACATTGAAGGTTTTAAATCTTCAAATTTGGTTTGAAGTAGGATTTGGAGTTATCGAGGTCCAATTGATATTTCGAGCCTGAGAATTTTCGTATGGTGATTTAAGACTTGCACGCAAAATTTGGTGTCATTCCGAGTAGTTTAAGTATGTTTTGGCGCGTTCGGAGTAAGTTGGAAGAACTTGAAGTTCATAAGTTGATTCAATTTGGTTTGGGGTGTGATTCTTAGTTTTGATGTTGTTTTATGCGTTCTGACGGTACGAGCGAGTCTGTTTTATGATTTCGAATTTACTGGTATGTTTAGACGGGGCCTAGGGGCCCCCCGATACCATTCGAACGATGCACAGAGGCCTTTTTGGCTTTGTCTAATCAGCTGAAGCTCTGAGCTTTTGGTGCAATCGCACCTACAGAGGGCCAGCCTCAAGTGCGAGCTTGTAGAAGTGAGCCAAGGACCGTATATGCGTCCCAATGTGGTCTGTCTAGTGACCGCAGAAGCGAGGCAGGTACCGCATCTGCGGAGGCTCAGGTGCGAAGAAGGCCATCGCAGGTGCAGGCTGAGGTCGCAGGTGCGACGCGCGCACCGCAGATGCGAGCTGCTAATCACAAAAGCGAGGGGGACAGCTGAGGGGAGGACCGCATCTGTGAGGTCCTTTCCGCAGATGCGGATTGGAACCGCATAAGAAGAAATCACAGAAGGCCGAACCTTCATTTATGTCAGGACTTAGGCATTTTGAGCTCATTTATTTCATTCCTTGGGCGATTTCTGGAGCTCTTAGAGATGGGTTTTCTACATACTGTGAATTACATATATAGATTATGAATAGAGTAACATGTAAAATTTGTGAAATCATGAGTTTAGATGAATAACCTAGTTTTTGATAAAAATGGGATTTAACCACGAAAATGGTTATGGAATCTGGTGAACATTATATATTTGAGTTCATGAGGTTATGGGTAACAACTTTCTTCCAAAATATCTGAAATTCGAGCACGTGGGCCTTGGGGTAAATTTTAGGAATCCTTCAATTGGAGTTGAGTAATCACTTTAATAGTTAGTATATGAACTTTTGAACATGTATTAATTATTTTATATAACATTTGACTAGTTTCGAGTTGATTGGCACTGAGTTGAAGGTTTAAAGAATATTTGTGGACCGGAAGTGGACTTGAGAACAAGGTAAGTCTCTTGTCTAACCTTGTAAGAGGGAACTCATCCCCTTAGGTGTGTTTTGTTGTTAATTACTTGTGTGGAGAGCTACGTACGCACTTGGTGACGAAAATCTATGCGTAGCTATATTCCATGTGATGTCCGGGTAGTCTTAGGTTTACATTATGCTTTATTGACACTGTTATTTGATTATGTTTATTAATTGTCTTGAATAGAGCTGTGATTGAGGATTTCAAGATCTAAAGTTTCTAATTTACACTTCTTATTTTTGGAAAGAATTGAAGAATTATATAATAATTTGAGAAATCAATGTTCACTCGCGTCGCAAGTATTTCCGCGAGAGAGGTGTTGATACCCAATTTTTTCTCAAATTATTTTCAAATCTGTATATAAGCTTTCGAAATCACTCTTTGCAATAATGAGTATTTTTTATAACTTTTTCATATTTTATCTAAATTATTTCCCTATTTATTTAATACTTCATATTTTAATAATTCATAAATTGTGCTTTAAAACTAATTTCAAAATACTTTTCAGTCAGTATGTCATTTATAATCACTTGTTATTTATTAAAATCCAATTATTTTGTAAATTGATTGTGTCTTGTTTAATTCCAATTACGATAATTTTGCAACTATAGCCTAATTGCACAATTTATGCTATTTTAATTCGATAATTATTCAATTACCTTAATTGCATTTATTTAAACTCAATTTTTATTTTTATATAATTATTAGCTGTTTATTAATTAATTAACTATTTATTTGGGAATTTAACATCTAGCCTATATTCATTTAAAATCTAACCACATTTTCAAACCTATTACCCAACCCATTAACCCAATTGAAATACCCAAACCCAAACCCCATTATACCCGGCCCAATCCCCATTCAATCTGAGCCATTGATCAAACGAGATCAACGGCCCAGATTATTAGTTCCCTTAATTAGTCTAACCTACCCCTTCCCCGTCTCTCATTTTCCCATCTCACTCTCTATCTCTTCTCGACCCCTCCGCTCCCAGTTCTCTCTAGAGCCTTCTGGGCTCTTCATCTCCGACCACTCCCAGGCTCATCCCTTCAACCACCGGCCACCATGAAGCCATCTCTCCGGTTACTTCGTCTCTTAGACCCTTTAAAGCTTCCACCATGCCAGAACGGCCATGAAGGCTCCTGCCTGGACGTTTCCGGCCTTCTCCGGCGAGGTTCAACTCGGTGGTGTTCCGGCTATCACCACCGTTGAGTATTATGAAAGAGTTTTCGACCATCTACGGGTTCTATCTCTGAAACCCTAGTTCTTGACCTTTCAATTTCTTTTAAGATCTGCAATATATCTATGTTTATTTCGATGATTTTTCACCTATATTTTCTTAAAAGTTGGTACTCTTCAAACGATTTTTGTTTTTAAGAACTAGGGTTCTTAGAACCTCTTTTTAAATGGTTTAGATTCCGGATTTTTCAGTATTATCTTATTATTCTTCTTATGTTTGCCTGTTTATTCGAGGTTTTTACTTTATTGTTTGATTTTTGCTAAAACCTCAGTCTTTAGTCATCACCCTAGTTCCTTAATCGCTTTCAATATATATGCCTACCTGCTCCATTTGTTTGCTATGTTCTCGTGAGTATGCTTCGATTGATCTTGATTTTTTGCTGTTATAATAGGGTTCCAATTCGATTTTGCCTACTTATACTCTGCCTAATTGTGTCCCTTAATATCAGTGTTGTTAACGTGAATCCCTAATTTCCTATGATTGATTTCCTTTGATTGATTCCTTGTGATATCCTTTACACTACTGATTAGTTCTCTTGCTTATTTTACAACTGATTGTACCGTTTGGCTATTACCTTAATTAAACCTTCCTGTACCTGCCCCCAATCCCCTACTATGTGCTTGTTATTCTTTCCTTATTTACCTGTCTTGACCGTGTGAAGTGACTCCTTAATTAAAGGGGTCTTTTGATCCTTAATCTTTATTAAGTTATTAGTACCAAATTACAGGGATCTTTTCCTTATTTGTCATGTATTGATTATTCCTGCCTATATGTTGCTGATTCTCAATATTTTGCAAATAAAAAACTTGCCTTATTTCTTGACTAATTGATTTCAAAGTCCTTTTATTACTACTGGACTTGATTCTTACCTTATTTCACTACTGCTTTTGAAAGCTATATATACTCTTACTCTTTCATTAAAAAGAAGTGAAATTTGGCTCAATTCTCTCTATACACTACTCTCTTGTGTTTTGTCTCTCTTGCCTCTATTGCTACTCTCTATTGTACTTGCTACTAGCCGGTTGCTAAGCCAAGGCTACTGTGCTATTTGCTACACTCTACTGCTGCTCTTTACTTGCATAACTAGTATGTTTCTAGTTTAAATTAACAAGTGTTCCAAACAACATGTTTCAATTCTATTTGAGTTTCTTATTGTTCCTTGCATGCTTCTATTTATGGTTCTATTGCTTGCCATGTCATTATCATGTCTAATCTCTCTATATGATCTCTCTTCTTCTTCTAGATTAACACCTGCTCCATTCTCTGTGGTTCATTAGGGCTTATGGGATCATTTGACTATGTGGTTACTGTCTCTTTTCTCTTTGCATGTCTAGTATATTTGTGTGTCTTATTTTTCATCTGTCTAGTCTCTCTTTTGTGATATCTTTAGTAGTTGTATAATGTTTGGTACGTCCATGAGGGTATCCCCAATATGTGATGAACTTGTAACTAAAACTGATTATACACTGCCCTATTGCTTATCCCCTGAATCCTTTTTCCTGTTGTGTTTGTTTGCTTGGAACTCCACTGAGTTGTGATTAGTGATGTTACTTCATATTTCAAAATTATTTCTTCTATTAGTCTATAAGTGATTTCAAAATTTCCTTTCTTAACCTCTTTTAGCACTTCACACAATTCCTAGACCTTTAGGTTCCACCCCCTCAGTGTGTGCATCGCTGAGGGACGATGAGTTCCCTATGAACCTTGAGACACTGAGGTAAGGGTACTCTACACTGCACTTGTTTAACCATGGGCATTTGCTGGGTGCTGGTATTGGCCAGGGCCCTCACTAAGGCCTTTGGGAGCTTTGCCGCACCTAGGTTGATGTAAGGCTGTGAAATTGAGAAGGGTGAGTCTGGAAGATTGGGCCTGATTGGAGGCTCCCTATAGAATAACTTCTTATTTTCCTTTTTCATTATTGTAATTCATTTATTATGGTCTGTAATAATTTATAAACGAATGATTGGGGCTGGATAGTGAATATGGGGGTTATGTATGCCTAGCTTAGGTAAATGGGTAGAAAACATGCTTATAGGACCTTACTTACTTATTTGTGCATTAGATAACATGCATAGGACATGCATTTCACATATTAGAAATCTTGTTTTAGGACTTTCACTTTCAGCATGTTATTATACTTATTTCATGATTCTGATCAGTTAATAAACAAGCAACATCAACTGTCATAAAGTCATTGCTGCATTTTCATCTTAGAAACCATGTTTTTAAGAACTCCTACGTGCATTAGATATCCTGCTGCTTAAGATCTTTCACTCGTTTGAGTTGCAATTGTTAAAATGTCTAACTAGCCTGCTTAATCTAACAATCCCGTAAAATATGGTTAATTTGTTCGAAACATTTTCTGCAAGTATATATCCCTTAAAAACAGACTTAAATATGCATGTTCACCCTTTGATATAATTAGGCAATATAGGCGACGCCTAGGCAAACTTTAGGCCTAATGTGCATTGAGATCAATTAATTGGTTTTAGAACGGACCAATCCCTCTAAACATTTCACTTCCTGATGCTTGCCTTCTTATTTTACCTCATTGAAGTCATTTTGCTCTTGCTCTATTTTTAAAACAGTCTTGAAATTGTATATTTGCTTCCTCTAGGGCTCACTGATTTTGTACTATTATGACTAAACTACTGGGTTTTCAAAATGCCTTATTCGGCTCAAAATCGTGCCATTTCGACTCCTTATTTGTATGCCTTTCAAGTCACTATGTTTTGATACCATCTTACTACTCCTTTTGCTACAGTTCTTTGAAAACTAACAGCTACTACTCTATGTTGAGCCACTGTATTTATTTATTTATCCTTTAAAATCATTTCAAACTCATGCTTTAATAACTTTCATCTATGTTCATTGAAAGCTTTTAATCACTGCCTATTTCTAAGTATACTGCTGCCTTTAGCGACTTNTTCTAAGTTTTACCATTACCTCTAATTGCTATATTTCTGAAAATCAGCTATTTTGAATCACTCAATCTCAATTAAATCCTCTGCCTTCATTAAGTTTTCCAAATAAGATTTTTCTTGATTTACTGTTTTACCCAAAATTCCTGTTTTAAACTCCTATCATTGAGACTTTAAATGTGTTTGAGACGTGCCAATTATATGTCTTCCTGTGGAAGGATCTATGAGCCTTTATTTGCCCCTTATGTGTTCCTTCATATGTGAAGTCTTACTTGTTATGCATGTCGCCTAGTATTTTATCCTTTAAGCCTAGGGGTTCAGCCTAGCACTCACATTGTAGGATTAGTAGTCCTAAACACCCTCCAGGACTCATAGGATGGGACGGGTAGTGGCACGCAATAAGCTTTCGTGACCAACACATGCGCTGTAAATAACCTTACGGGGTGGGAAGGGTAGAATACGGATATGATGACCGGTGCGCTAATACCACGTGTAGCCGCCTCCTCGAGGTGTGACATACCGGGTATTGCATTGAAGTGATCCGTATTACTTTAAACTTAGGAAAATTCTTTTCAAAATTTTATGTTATTCAAACACCTTTAAAGATTTTCATACTTGTTTTAAATCCCCTCATATGTGAACCTTACTTGTTACTTGATCACCGTCCAAATTCACAAAACTAATTGGCTGGGACCCACAGTTGTGGATCTTGAGGGGTGCCTAATACCTTCCCCTTGGGATAATTTCAAGCCCTTACCCAATCTCTGGTAACGCGAACTAGTTCATGAGTTATCAACTCTAGGTGCCCTAACGCACCATAAAATCGTTAGGTGGCGACTCTTCCTTAAACCTCTTCCTTTAAGGAGTTGTCCAAAATGTCATAAACCCGATCTCTCCGTACCTGACCCGTGCGATAGAAAAAGGGGGCGCGACAAGAGGTATGTTCCACTACTCTCATGGGAGCGGGTCATTTGTCTCGGCAGGTTAATAGATGCATCTATGGTTTGTGTCGTTCGACCCTCAGTAGTGCACACAGTTTATTGTATATGTATCTTGGATCGGGCCGTACGACCTTTGCATAATTCATGCGTAATAATACTTGGAGCCCCATTTATACTTGATATCATTCTATGGGCTTGAGAGGTTAAATAGTTAAATGATAGAAATTGATTTGGGATTTACTATCAGTGAAAGACTTGTTTATTTATTGCTTGTCAATGGATTTTCATTATCATTTATATAGTCCATGCTTATTTAGAATTTTGGTATTTTATTGTTAGCCCATAGTAAGCATCGAAGTCGGCCCATCGTGTCACGACCCAATTTTTCCTCCGATGGGTATCGTGACGGCACCTAATCTTAATGACTAGGTAAGCCTAACATTTGGTAAACATAAATAAAAATATTGGAACTTTTAAATGCTTCTTGATAAAGATCTCTATACATTAAATATCATCCCAAAACCCGGTAAGTACAAATCATAAGCTTTAAGGAATTTACACTAACATCTCTAGATACCACTGTTCGAAATAAATACAAAGTGTATGAATACTAAATATAAGAAAGTGACTCCGAAACCGCGAACGCTGAAGAGGTTTTACCTTGAGTCTCCACAACAGCAACCGCGTTGTTAACTA
Source organism: Nicotiana undulata (assembly GCA_005239495.1). NCBI lineage: Eukaryota > Viridiplantae > Streptophyta > Magnoliopsida > Solanales > Solanaceae > Nicotiana > Nicotiana undulata. The sequence continues at coordinate 12,083 of ML270570.1, read as the reverse complement.
TCGATCAACCGCGATGCAAAAACCTGGGATCTGCACAGCATGAGCACACCACAGCGGTGCCTAGTAAGTATCAAGACTAACCTCGGTGAAGTAGTGACAAGGACTAATCAAGACACCCACTAGTCTATCAATTCAAACAAGCATAAGTATCGAAATGACAGGATGTAACATCTATTTAATGGCTACACCCTTCGTTCTTTTACTCTCGTCCTCCCCATAGAAATTGACGGATACGACACGTAAATTAAGCAAATCAAAGACATGGACAGTGCAACAACAATGAGATAAAGGTCCAGTACAAGAGAATAACAACATGTCATGCCAAATATGCATGTACAAGAATAACAACTCAAAGTAAGGGCACACGTACACACGGGGGAAACAAGTATCACATCATAATGCATGTACCTCGTCCTCACTTGCACGGAAACACCCTTCGTGCCATGAACTTGTTGATACCCAATTTTTCCTCAAACTATTTTCAAACTTGCATATATACTTTCAAAATCATTCTTTACAGTGACTGATATTTTCCCATAATTTTTCGTGTTTTAATCAAATTATTTTTCTATTTATTTAATACTTTATGTTCCATAATTATTCATAAATGATGTTATAAATAATTTCAAAACATCTTCTTGATTAATATGTTATTCATAATCCTATTTAGCTCCATGAATTTAATTGTTTCACAAATTAACCAATATTGGTATTATTTAACTAATTTCAGCAACTTTGCAATAATAGCATAAATATACATTTATATCATTTTTAAAAGCAACAACTGATCATTATATATTTTTTATAGTAGTTAACTATCTTAATTTCATTTATTTAATTTTAATCTCATTTTACACAATTATTAGCTATTTTATTAACTAATTATCTTATTTAATTGGGCATTTAACGTTTAGCCACATTTCTATTTAAATTATAACCAGTTTTAACCCTACCCCGCCTTATCTTTAACCCATTAAACGACCTAGCCCAAAACCCGTTCATACCCGACCCAACCCCACACCTGATCTGAACTGTTGATCAAATGAGATCAACAGTCTAGATCAGTATTACCATAATTAAACCCCTATCACTACCCAACCGACCCCTCATTTTCCCAGCTCCTCCTTCTCTCTCTATCTCTCTCTGGTTCTCTCTAGAACCTTCCTTTGGGCTCTCTCTTCCGAGGAGTCTGTTCATCTTCTCCGGCTGGTTCTCTCACCGGAAACCATGGTTCCTTATCGTATCATGGTTCTTTACCCACCTTGCACCAGTCCAGTGATACCCTAGAGCCCTCAGGCGAACTTGGAGCGGTTCACTCACCTCTCATGGTCCTCATGCCACATTCCGGCCTCCTCGGTCGTCTGAGTAAGAGCTACAACCTTTCCGGCTTAAGCCGACGACATCTATGAGGGTTTTCTTACTTCTCCGGGTTCCACGAAACCCTAACTCCCATATCTTTTCGATTTCTTCTAGATCTACTTTAGATCTACAATATTTGAAGCTTCTTTACATGTTCTTCTTTGAAAAATACCTCTGCTTTGACAATCTTTCATTTCAAAAACTAGGGTTTCATAACCCCCCTTCGAAAATAATTTTTTGCTTCTGTTTAATGTCATTTTTATGTTTCTTTCTATGATTTAACGATTGATTCAAGGTTTCTTTCATTTTTAATTCGCTTTGCTGGAAACCCTAGTTTTGATTTCCTCAAATTTGAGTCCATATGCGACTAATGTGTTTATTTAGATGCATGTACTCTTGTTTCTCATAAATGTTTAAGCTTTCCCTATGATTCTATCTTGTTGTAGCTATTAGATCTTCTGATTAGGTTCTATGTGTTCTTATCATGTTCAAACGTTACTGCATTGTCTATGAATTTGTTTGATTTTACTATTGTAGTCACTAGGGTTTCCAACTCTCTAATTACTATGGTTTGTCTGAATATGTGATGATGTTGCTTGCCTTGCCTAATTGAGTGTATTCCTGTTCGAATCCCTAATTCTCTACAACTTTACCTTGCTTGCATCTCTGATTCTTGAGATAGTCCTTTAATTAAGGCTGGTTTCTCCTTGAATCTGTAATTTGTGCACACAATCCGTATTGATTGGAATGATTCCTTGTTTATGAGATACTTTCCCTAATTGAGAATGATCCCTTGTGATTTTAGTCCCCATCCGTGATTGCTTGACTAATTTTCAAATTAAAATATGTTTTTTTCATATAAGGGCACTCAATATATATTTTCCTTATTTAAGATACTATTTACTTGACTTTATTACATGCCACATATTTACCCCATTATGGTATAATCAATTGTCTGATTGATCCTTTCCTTATTTAGCCTAATTTACACCCGTTCAAATCATAACTCCTTGATTGAAGGGAGTCCAGACCTCTGATTGACTTAATTGATGTTGTTCCAATAATTATGCTACTCTGTACTTGTTTCTAGTATTATAAACATTATATTCATTCCTCAAAAGACACACGAACAAGAGAGAATGTTTTAAGCTCTCTCTTACACACACACACACACATAGTGTCTTGCTTCTCTTGTTGTTGCTTACAACTCAGTCAGCTGTAAGCCAACACTGAGTGATTCTATTGTGCTATTGCTCTGCTGCCCTTCTGTTTTGTTGCATCTACACACTACTGCTCTGCCTCTCTTCACTTTGTTGATCTTCATTACTTTGCTGCTCTTCATCTCTCTCATTCAACTGATATGGTTTCAGTTTAAGCCCACAACATCTAAAACAATATGTTTCTGTTTGTATTAAGATTCCTTCTATGTCTCTTATGCTTCTACTTGTGGTTTTGTCGTTTGCCTTGCAATTAGCATGTCTAGTCTGTCAATGTGATCTCCATTTAGTTCAACATGTTTATTATTTTTATGTGATCTCTCCTTCCCTCTATGTTTAGCATGTCTACTTGTCTATGTAATCTCTCATTCCCTCTATGTTTATCACGTCTACTTGTCTATGTGATCTCTCCTTCCCTCTATGTTTAGCATGTCTACTTGTCTATGTGACCTCTTTTCCCTTTCAGTTCAGCATGTCCAGTACTTTTCTTATATGTTCCATTATGAATCTGCCTTACCCCCCTGTTCCTGACACTACATGCATGTACTCATGACACCTAGTTACTATGTAATCTTGAACCTTTCCCTTGAACTTAATGTGTAACTCTGTCTGGCACCCCCTCAATCTAATGCTATTAAACTCTTTGGCATGAGCATTTGTGATAGATTGTTGTAACTATTTAAGTTCTGTAAGACTTCTCTGATGTTAACCTATGTGCAACTATGCTTTCACAGATGTATTACTTGTCCCCAATTCCCTTTTCCTTGTTTGTGTTTGTTTCCTGAACTATGTATATTTTCTAAGTTGCTGATTGTCCTATCTCTTTTACTCTTCAAACTAGTTTCATAAAACAAACTCTTATGCTGTTCTCTAAAGCTATTTTTTCAAACAATTATGTCAGAAAACTCTTTTCAACTCAACTCCTTCTAAAAACTATGAGCACATCTCACTACTCCTAGTTTCTAAGTACATCCCCCTTCGTGTGAGCACTGCCTTGGGGACCATTTGAGTACCCTTGGCATTCCACACTACACATACTCATTCCTGGCTGGGTTACCTGGGTGTGAGCACTGCCTGGGATCCTCTGAGGTCTTTAGGAACTCTGACACACCTGGGTTGTGAAAGGTCCTGGCATATGACATTGTTGGATCTGGAGATTTGGGCCTATTGTTAGGCTCCCTATAGTGTAACTTCTTAATTTTCTTATCTACTTATGCAATTTGTGCAATGCTGGTCTGTAATAATTAATTGTAAAAATGACTCTGGGGTTGGATAGTGAAATGGGTGAGGTTATGCATGCTTAGTATAGATACGGGTAGAAACCATGCTTGTAGGCTTATTTTTATATGTGCACAATAGTCACTGCTTAGGAATACATGTCATCCATGCATTAGATATCATGATACTTAGGTCCATTTATTTTCAGCATCTCATCATACTTATACCCACTTAGAAATCATGTTCATAGTTGAATAACAATAAAAATGGCTGTTGTAATGTTATTGTTTCAGCGTTCTCACAATTGCTTCGTCTAGAAATCCTGTTTAGGCTAAATAATAACATTAACTATCAAAGCTTGCATTTAGAAATCATGTCCCAGCAGATGTTACTTTCAACATGTTACTTGTGCCAAAATCCTGTGTTAAATCAACATACTTCCATGAACACCTAGAAAAATCATGTATTAGGTTCAACAACTTAACAAAGAATTATATCTCTGTACGCTTTGTTTAAGGAAAATATGTTAACAAATGGACCTCGCTAAAATAGATTATGATGATGAAAACGCTTATGCATTTAGAACAACATGTACAAGTTTGCATCATTCTGCACCTCGTTTTGCATTTAGATGCCATGTCCTTAGGATTGCATTTATATTCATCCCTTTATCCTGGTTAAGATTAAAACGTACTTACCCGCTTAACAACCATTTTTCCTAAAGCTGAAGACTAAAACAGTGTAATTGGAGCAGTTCATAAGCCTAGGCAAGCCTTAGGTATCAATATTTGTTAAAACTAGAAAACTATTCCTCTTTTGTGTATTGTCTGTCTAATTACAGATAAGAAATCAATAGTCTGAAACTGACAAAAGTTCTTTCTCTGAAACTCTGTAATAAACCTGCCTCGCTACTGCATTCTCGCCTAGACATCATGCTTAGGTTCTGGAGTTAAAGGCTTTACTCGTGTTTTAGTCGTGCTATTTATGTGTATGACTTGTGGAGGAATATCTGAGCTTCATATCTGCTCTATGTGTTTCCCTGTATTTTCAGTCTTAATTGTTTTGTTTGTCGTTAAGAATGTTGTCATTTAAACCTAAGGGTTCAGCCTAGTACCTACCCTTTAGGAATAGTAGTCCCTAACTTCCTCTAGGACTGATAGGATGGGATGGGTAATAGCACGCAATAAGCTTCATGACCAACACGCGTTTCAAAGTACCTCCGTGGGGTAGGAAAGCGTAGAATATGGATATGATGATCGGTGCGCTAATACCACGTGTAGCTCTGCCTATCGGGTATTGCATTGATGTGATCCATATTATTTTAAACCTAGGACGTCTCTTCTCATATATTTACTTTTGATTTCTTTCAACTTTTAATAAACTTCAATACTTGTTTGAAATCCCCTCTTATATGAGCCTTATTTGTTATTTGCTTATTGTCTGAATTCACGAAAACCATTTGGCCGGGAACCACAGTTGTGGATCCTGAGGGGTGCCTAATACCTTCCCCTTGGGATAACTTCAAGCACTTACCCAATCTCTGGTAATGCAAACTAGTCTTATGAGTTAACTAATCTAGGTGCCCTAACGCACCATAAAAATCGTTAGGTGGCGACTCTTCCTTTTAACCCTTTTAACCTTCAAAAGGAGTTGTCCAAAATGTCATAAACCCGATCTCTGCGCTTTAAGAGGGAAAAAAGGGGGCGCGACAGAACTCACTCGCAATATCACGCACGGCATCACCCTTCGTGATTTTACTCTCAATAATATGGTACGACATCGCCCTTCGTGCTTTTACTCTCAATAATATGGCACAACATCACCCTTCGTGATTTTAATTTCAGTAATATGGCACGACATCAACCTTCGTGCTTTACACTCTTTCCTCACATGATAATGAATATAACAATGGCACGGCATCACCCTTCATGCTTTACACTCTTTCCTCACATGATAATGGATATAAACAATGGAACGACATCACCCTTCGTGTTTCACACATTTTCCTCACATGATAATGCATATGAAATGGCACGGAATCACCCTTCGTGCTTTACACTCTTTCTCACCCAAACAAATAAAATGATAGCATTCAGACAAGGGAATCCACAACATAGACAATCATAGAAATCATACTGTCCTGGCTAGGGAGTCAACAATGGAAGCAACATCATCAACAATAATAGAAACCATACTATCCTGGCAAGGGAATTAACAATGGGAACAATATCATCAACATCATAAACAATAATAGAACCCATACTGTCCGGCAAGGGAGTCAACAGTAGAATCAATATCATCCCGACAAAGGAAACAACTATAACCAATCTCGCCTAAACAATTAGCTCTACAGAATGAAACTCGGCTTGAACAATGCTCAGCAAATAGGCCACACCAAGGAGATACCATAAACATGGATGGTTATCAAACTAAACCTAAGTAGCACTTAAGGAAAATCATATAAATCACAGTATACGACTCACGTTGTGATGACTCAAAGGGGTCATCTTATTAATTTAGACTCCATTCCAGGATCTTAAGCCTTCAAAAGACTAATTGTTAATTTTCTTAATTTCTGTGCGCAGTTCGGGCGTGAATCCGAAAAGCTTTTATGTGAAAATACGAGAAATAGAAATTTCTAGAGTTAAAATTTGGTTTTAGTTGACTTTGGTCAACCTTTTGGGTAAACGGACCCGAATCTATGTTCGGACGATCCCGGGAGGTCCGCAGTAAAATATGAGAGTTGGGCGTATGCCCGAAATTGAATTTCGAGGTCCCTAGCCTTGGAAAAACAATTTTTGAAGAAAATTGTTGCGTTGGTTAATTCAAGAAATAAAGAAATAGAATAATATGTGAAATTTATGATATCAGGCCCGAAATTTTGGTTCCGTAGCCCGAAACAAGTTTGTTATGTTATTTAAGTCGTATCTGTGAATTTTCATGAGAATCTGAGTTGATTTGATGTAATTCGGACATCCGATTGAAAAGTTAGAAGAAATTAAGTGTTCTTGAGAAAATCATGAGTTTTGAGGTTAAATTCGTAGTTTTGATGCTATGTTGATGATTTATTCACACGAGCAAGTCCGTATGATAGTTTAAGACTTGCGTGCATGTTTGGTTTGGAGCTCTGAGGGCTTGGGTGAGTTTCGGATAGGATTAGGCTATGTTGCGCTTGTTTTTTATGCTTCATCATCATTTCTTCAGGCATAAATGACACCACACTAAGCAAATGAACTACAAATTTAGTTTTTATTCAACCATTAACTCCGTATCGTAATTACGGAGCCATAAGAAAAAGAATCATCAAATTTGGACACCGTATGAAGAAGTTATGGCCATTTTAGTGTCGGAAAAATACTGTTGGTGCCGGATGCCGCAAATGCGAACTCCGGGTCGCAAATGCGACATCCGCAGCCTATTAAATGAGATTTTTGACGTGATTTTCACCCATTCTTCAATTTTCTCAAACCCTAAACCTCCATACGATTTTTCAAAGATCCAAACTTTTTCAAATCATTGGTAAGTGATCTTTAACTAATTTCTTTCATTCCTTAACAACTTTTAACAAGATTTCAACCAAAAATCTAGAGTTTTCACAGTAAAAATTGGGATTTTGGGTAGAACTTAGGAATTTCAACATTTGGAGAATTGGACCTCGAATTGAGGTCGGATTCCAATACCAATTGCATATCCGGGCTCGAGAGAGAATGGGTAAACGGGTTTTGGTCCGAACCTCGAGTTTAGACCACGCGGGTCCGGGGTCGATATTCGAATTTGAATAGGAAAACCATTGTTTTTCAATAAAGTTGATTCCTTTAGGCTATGATTGATAACATTGAACAAATTGTGATTAGATTCGAGCGGGTTAGAAGCAAATTCTAAAGGAAAGGCAGTAGCACAATGGATTGCTTAGGAGATCGAGGTAAGTGTTTGGTCTAACTTTGACTTTAGGAAATAGGAATACCCACTTGTTTGCTATGTGAAATGCATGGGCGTGGCGTATAGGTGAGGTGACGAGTATCTATGCACCACCCAATTTGCCTGTTAAGCATGATCCTTCCCGTTCCCAACTTAATTGATTCTTGTCTTAATTGTTCTATGTCCATTATTTTTTCTATGACTACTTGGTCTTGTTATTTTATTGTTAGACATTGTTGTGGTTATTTTGGAAGGAGTATTGGTTANTCCCGTTCCGAACTTAATTGATTCTTATCTTAATTGTTCTATGTCCATTATTGTTTCTATGACTACTTAGTCTTGTTATTTTATTGTTAGATATTGTTGTGGTTATTTTTTAAGGAGTATTAGTTGTTTTAGCTGGATTCCTTGTGGTACAAAACGGTTGAGCGGTTTGGAATTATTTTTATGAAATATATATATATATATATATGTTCCTGTTGGTTCCATTGTTGATAATATTGAGGAAGTGATGAGGAATGCAGTTTAACTGTTTTATGATTGTTGAGGTTTACGTGGTTGTTTGGTTTCAATTGATTGTGCCAACTGTTGTGGCAAGTGTATTAAAAGTGTTGGTTGTTCTTTTGATTTTATCATGGTACATAAAGACTGAGCTGGGTTGACAGTGTTACGGTGTTTACATATATTCTGGTTGGTTTTATTGCGAAATGATATTGGTTAAAGCTTATTGTCACGATCCCAAATCCTAACTGGTCGTGATGACGCCTATCGTGGAACTGGGCTAGCCACTATCACATAAATACACAATTCCTTTAATAAAGTTTACCAAAATCATTAATAGCAAGTATAAAATCTTCTAAGTCTTTAACAGAACGTAATATAATCTAACATTCTAAAACCATCCCCCAGAACTGGAGTCAACTAATCACGAGCATCTAAGAATAATACTAACACTGCTAATGTTATAAAACAATGCCTCAAAACGAAATACTAAATACTAATGAAGGAAGGGAAATGGAGAAGCTGTGGACGCTGGACAACTACCTCAAAATTTTGAATGTTGGCGTCGATCGGACTAAGATGATTACTGCTCAGAACCAGTACCTGAATCTGCACACAGAGGTGCAGGAAGTAATGATGAGTACGTCAACTCAGTAGTAATGAAATAAATCAAGTCTGAAGATAAGAAACACATAGCACAAAACACCAATCCACACATAGTAAAATACCGAGCCAATATAAAGAATACATCTAGTACATATGTATGAAAACCAGTTTCTGTAAAAATCCCTTGAACAAGCATATTTTCAAATGTTTCTCAGTAAACTCCCAAAAATCTCAGTATGAAAAAATAAAGTGAATCATAATCAAAAGCTCAGCAAAATATAATTATAAACTGCCCCTCGGGCCAAATCATCACTCATAATCAGTCACTCAGCACCTCACCATCACTTAGTAACAGTCACTCAACACCTCACAGTCACTCATGCCTCTCAATCACTCGTCACTCGGAACTCGGCACTCGCACTCAGTAGGTACCTGCGCTCACTGAGGGTGTGTACACACTCCGAAGGGGCTCCTACATCCCAAGCGCTATAAATAGCCAAATCATGGCATCAATCACTCAGGCACTCGGCTTCTCTCATATCATAAATATCCACACAATATTGGCCCTCGGCCTCACTCAGTCAGACACTCTCAACCTTCCACTCGGGCCATAAATAAACGGGGTTCTCGACCCAAAACAGTATTTCATTTCAAGAAATAGCAGTTTCAACAAATCTGGTTGTCAACAATTTAACAAGAAGGATTGAGTGTAAAATCATGATCAAAATAGTGAGAATATCATAAAATAGCCCCCAATGGGTTAAAACAGATCGGCATGAGGCCCCAAACGTGGCTTACAACCAAAATATATCAAACACATGGTAATATTATTTAACATATGCTTTAAAAGCAGTTTCGCAACTCAACAGTTGCCTCAAAAGGAACATATTTCCAAATTTCCAATTCGTGAACGCCCCACACTCGTCATCCAGTGTGTGCGTCACTGCAAAACTGTGAAAGGATGTAAAGTCCGGGGTTTCATACCCTCTGGACATGATTTAAATTACTTACCTTAAACTAGCCAGAAAAGCTACTCCGCAACACGTTTTCCTCTCGAATCAACTTCCGAGTGCTCCAAATCTACCAAGTTCAGATTTTTCACATCAAATTATGCTAGGGGGAATGAAACTCAATCGAAAAATATCAACTTTGTGAACAAAACCCGAAATTAGCCAAAAACCGACCCCCGGGCCCGCGTCTCGGAACTCGACAAACTTTATACCAAAACGATCCTCATGTTGTCGCGAGTCTGTACATATAAAGAACTCTTAAATCGGAATCCAAATGACCCTTCAAATCACCTCTAAAAGATCCCTTAAACGCAAGCCCTAGTTTCTCCTTTTTCCACTGATTTTCCCTAATTAAACACTGTTAATTTGGTCCTTAATCACATATAATTGAGTTAATAAGTCCAAAAATCTTAAATCAATGAAGAACAAATGTTTCCCTCTTCAAAAACCCTCAAAAAGCTCGGGCTCCGCACACTAATGGTGAAAAGAAGACTAAAAATCGTTAAGCCCCCTTTCTATACTTTCTGCCCAGGCTTTTCGCACATGCGGCCTTTATCATCGCACATGCGGTCCGCACCTGTGCTCTAGGGGACCGCACCTGCAGAAATTCATTAACCGAACAATTCTCGCACCTGCGGCCCAGGTGTCGCACCTGCGGCTCGCAGATGCGGCGAACATAACCGCTTCTGCGGATCTTCCTCCAGGCCTCAGAACCCGCACATGTGACCTCTTCCGCCGCTTTTAGGGCTTGCACCTGCGGTCAAATACCCATAGGTGCGGACATCATAGTAGCAGAAACACCAGCAGTTGGAAGCTACAATTTTTCAACTCCAAAAATTCCCGTTAACCACCAAAATCAATCACGAGCCCCTCGGCACCCCAACCAAACATACCAACACATCATAAATGATCATTCAAACTTAGTTTCACTCTCAGAATACCCAAATTAACATCAAAACACCAAAATCATATCAAATTCAAGCCTATGAGCTTTGAAATTCCTAAATTCCACCAAAGATGCCGAAACCATCCAAAACACCTTCGATTGATCTGAAACTTTGCGCACATATCCAAAATGACATTACGAACCTGTTTGTAACGACCCAGCCAGTCGTTTCGTGTATTAGGACTCTGTTCCCTTAAATGAAACCTTTCATAGCGGCTACTCGTGCTTTATGACTCACGGGAGCGGGCGGTTCGGGATTTGGGAATGAATTGGATGGTTTAGGAACACTTGGTTCCTTAAGGTTGGCCTATTTGGCCAAGTTTGACTTCGGTCAACATTTTGCGCAACGACCTCAGAATCGAGTTCTGACAGCTCCAGTAGCTTCGTATGATGATTTCGGACTTAGGCGTATGTTCGGCTCGGGTTTCTGATGACCCGGAAGCGTTTCGGCGCCCAAAATGGAAATCAGGATTTCCTTAAGTTTGGAATTTGGCTTGAAACTGGACTTTATGCTATCTAGGTCCGAACAGAATTTCGGGACCGGGAATAGTTCTGTATAGTCATTTATGACCTGTGTGCAAAATTTGGGGTCATTTCGAGTAGTATAGACCCGTTCGGCGCAATGTAATGAATTCTAGAATTTCAAAGTTTTTAAGTTTGATTAATTTGGTTTTGGGGTTGAATTTTGAGTTTTGTTGTTGTTTTTCATGTTTCGGAAGTTTGATTGAGTCCGTATCTTGAATACAGACTTGCCGGTGCTTTTGGACGGGGTCTCGGGGGGCTCGAGGGTGTTTTAGACCCCCGGGAGCTAAGTTAGAAAAACCAGAAATTTTTCTGTCTGGTTTCCTTCTCTACGATCGCAGAAGCAGGGATGCGATCGCAGAGAAGTAATTATGCTGGGCCATCCAATGTTCTCTGCGATCGCAGATATCTCTCCGCGATCACATAAGGTCCCCTTCCCAATTCTATGCGAACGCAGACTCACCCCTGCGATCGCACAAGTCACCTATCCCCCCCTACTGCCTGTTCCTCTCTGCGGTCACAAACCTCACTCCTGCGATCGCATAAGCCCACCTCCCTACCCTCTGCGATCGCAGGCCCCATCTATGCGATCGCATAGTTCTTCCTGGGGGCCAAGGTCACTTGTTCTCCGCGATCGCACTGAAGGCTTTCCTGGGCAGCCTTTAAATGCCCAATTACGGGCTTTCTTCCTCATTTTCCAATTACCAAACTCCATATGTGTTCCTCAGTTCCGGCACCGTATCTACAATGGGTCGTAGTACGTCAACCGTCTCCTCAAGGGCCTCA